>JAWDGP010007584.1:0-20000 GCA_033675545.1 Elysia crispata
TATATATATAGTTATAAAACTCCAGCCATCTAATATATGTATAATTTGATCACTTGAGTGTGATAACTATCCCAGCTTTAACCCTTTCTCTTTGCATGCTCAGTGTGAAGCCATTTGCTTCCAGCTATGGTTTTGACTCAAAGCTTCCATCGTCTATCTCTGGAGAGATGGCTCCTCCCCCATGGCAAGGCCGCTCTATCGCTGGGCCCAAGTTGAGACTTGTAGAGTTCACTGCCTTCTTAGAGCAGCAAAGGGACCCAGACTCGGTAAGATAAGTGATTGTCTTTTTTTAGTCCTGGTATCTTGAATCATTCATGTGGAGTAGGGTGATCTATTATTTTTTTATTTTAGTTGTAATGAATTGATAGCTTAAAAAAGAAATGCAAATAAGACTGTGCTGGTACTTTGATGTTTATCTCAAAACCAACCCTAATACTTTGAGTGTTGGAAATTTGGGTTCGCAAAAAAAATAACAACCCCTCCCCAAATTTTGAAAGTAGACAAAATCGCTATTTCCATATGTTTCAAAAGATCAAAAACTATAATTTTGACAATTTCATGCACTTTTAGTGTACAAGAAACTTTGGGCAGTAAATTGCTCCTAATGTTTTTGTTCAGACTTCTAATCTAATATGTGCAATATTGAACTCAATTGGATTTTACTAAGATTTCAGTATAACTCGTTGGACTTATCTCTCTTTGTACCATCTACAGATCTCCCTCTTGAAACATGCCAATTTTAATGAATTAAAAATTGTTGCGTTTGAAGTCCCTCATCATCTATGGCATCATTCATATGCTGTTTTTTTTTTTTTTTTGTCTTTCAGTATCACAAGCATTTATTTGTGCATATAGGATCTAACCCCACCTACAATGACCCTCTTTTAGAGGTAGGTATTGTAGTGCTTTCAGAAAAAGATTCTTTTTTATTTTTCAAATTTTTCAAATACCACCTGCAATTGAAAGGGCCAATTTTCCTATAAATCCAGAAAGTCAAGCTTTTAAAAATGTCGAGATTTAACCTGGATTCAAGATGATTTTTGTGAAAAAGTCTGGAATCAAAGAACATCTACATTGTCCCACATGTTCAAGTCCAATATGCATGTCTTAACTCACTTGTGGCTGAGGGTCTGGAAATAATTTGAGTGGCCATGGCTGGGGCATTTTAGGGTATTTTAAAAAATAAAAAAAAAAACAAAACAAAAATCTAATCCTTCTCAATCAAATTTTGAGACATGTAATAACAACACATGCTAGTTTGAATAAAATAAACAACAAAAGGATATCTTGAGAGATGATTTTTATTTGAGTTTTTTTAAACACCTCAAATTTTCATTTCGATTTAAAATTTGGAAATATCCTCCTGAATCTCTCAGGCCTCACAATTATTAGTGGAAATCTGTGGTTGAAAATCCGTGGTTGAAAATCCGCGGATGGAAGAAAACTTATTTTCAGCAGTAATCTGTGTTTTCGAAAATACTTTTTTAAAAATTGGATTTGAACTAAGCGCAAATTTGCCTATAGCCAGCTGCCATCGCTTTCCGGGCAAACACGAACTCCTCGAAATTATAAACACTGCATTTTCCGGAAGCAATGGTGTTTGGCCTTTTCCGATGTTCAGGGCAACACCACGTCTATTTGGCCAAACACGAAGTCGGCAGAATAGTAAACTCGGCACTTTCCGTAAGGCTTGGTTGTGATATTGCTGTCTTCGACGTTTCCGGGAAGCATTGTAATTTCACCAAGCTTTAGAATAGTCTTGAACAGTTCCGAACTAGAACTAGATCTACATTTTTATCTTGCCAAAGTCTTTTGTTTTGTTTACACTTTTAATGTAGCACTTAGACCTAGAGATCGAGAGTGATGGGCAGGGAAAAAATCCGATAGTCCTATAGGCGTATCATGCAGTCATTAAGCGGTACAATACACATAATTATTTCTGGCTCTAACGCTATTTATTTCCCATGATCAGGACCGGCCCTCATTGTTTTTTTTCCCTCCCCACCGCACTAGTATAGCACTAAGAGGTGCAAAACTTTGATTAGATGGTGGGGATTGGCAGTCTCTGTAACATTATATGATTATGCAAGAACCCTGGAGATGTTAAACTAATTACAGAGATAGGGCTTTGCCGATTCCTTAGCATGTAATACAATCATAATTAATGTTATTTCAACTGATGACTAAACAGGTTTTTTTGGCCTTGCATGGTGTCTGACCACGCACCCATGTGTGCGCATTTGTTGCCTTGCCAAACTAGATAAAGCGCAATGTCTTGACAGTGTATTTGGCTGTCTTCAGCCTTTTGATTATGGTGCATGAGTGAGATCTATTGTTGGGAGGACTTTAACTAGATTCCAGATCTAGATCTGAAAATAGGTAAAACAACAGAGCTAGGAATCAAGAAATTAGCAGAAGTTGATTTTAAATTTTAGCTTCAGTAAAAACCTCAAACATCTGGTTTTAGATCTACAAGTCAGATCTTACTATGGCAATTGGCACTTCAACCGCTGGATAGAACAGAAGAGGTTTTGGTCTAAGAAATGGACAATGAAGTGAGGAACAAGTTCCAACTTTAAGAGGTTATTGGAAAAGAGTGGTGAAAGACCGTTGGTATTGGTGATAGCATTAAGAAAATAAACAAGGCGTGTAAGAAGTTAGGAAGTTTCTCTGGAAAAAAGGATAAGCTTTTCCCTCTATTTAAAAAAAGATCAAAGTATCCTGCCAGTTGGCTCATGTGAGGATGAAAGTCGCCAGCCTTCAGCAGCCCTCAGTAAACCACTGAAGGCTAAACCCATCATCCCAGTGTCAGACCGTGCAGCAACAATGGAAGCAATGATTCTTAGTGTTATGGCTGAAAATTCAATGCCCCATATTCTTGCACCGGTCTTGGTTTTAGTTAAACCTGTAGTCAAGACCTCAAAGCGTTAGCTGAGGTTCATTTGAGTGCTGCATCTTATAAATTAAAATAATTGAAATATGGACTAGCAAAGACTGTAATGGAGTCGCTGGTTTTAGATCTTCAATTTAATCTGTTTAAATTAAATATTGATGAAATAAACACTTATTCCATTGGCATTATTAATTGCACAGTAAAAAATTCATGCAAGTTGAGTGACACAAGTAAAAACAAGATAAGTTTGGCTCAGAAAAGGCCTTTGATGAAAAAACAATTGTTGCTTTTTTTTAGTTTAAAAAACCAAAGCTTTCACCTACCACTGTCTCTTAAAGTGACAGGGGGGGGAAGAACAAGGAGAATGAGGTCCTCTGCTCTGCCCTTAGCCCATGAATGAAATACTAATGAATAGTTAATGACTTTGAAAGATTTTGATATCATCATGGCGCTGCTGATTTTCAGTGGTTGGGAACATCTGGATTTTTATCATCTTCACTCACTTCAAGATGACTATCACTTTCGTTTGATGGCCCAAATATTTAAAAAAAAACGTGTCTTCTCTTTCTGATTTATAACTCCATTTATATCTCAGTTTTAGATCTAATTTCTCTTTCTGACCTCTGGAGAAGTGGTGTCCCTTTCCATCATAAACAAAAAATGCAAAAGCTTATGGGTATGAAACTTTGCATGGACGAGAGGGAATGGTTATACTACCCTTAAGGACGTTTCTTGTGGCTTTAGCAGGGTTAGTATAGGAGTTATTGGGGGTTAAAATCCATCCTGTGGGGGCTAACAAGAGGCCTATCCTGTCACAGTTATGTGAAACGCTGCAATTAACTATCAAGCTATGTTTCTGAACTAAGCAATGCTGCCAGGCAAATGAGATTTCACATTTCCACAAATGTTGTAGTTTCTTTACAGCTTACAATTTTCAAGTTTGTGAAGTTGTTTTCAAGTAATAATTTTTTTAAGAGGCCTTCATTTCTTTACATCGCCTCACAACCCAACAGTCTAGGGACCTTAAGCAATAAAGAAGAGGGCATTGACAAGGAAAATTATGTACAATAAGATCAAAGTGGATCTGTTAGACCTAGATTTAGTTAGATTTAGATGATGGTGACAACAATTAAATTAATTCGGTTAAATTTAGACTCGCTTCCTTTTCAAAGGTCGAACCTGGCTCTACAGGAGAATCTGACATATATATTTTTTTCACACCTCAATTATAAAAAAAATATTGTGTCACTGTATATGTCTTTATATAAACCATAATTTTAATAAACATATGGAAAGAAGCTTTTTGTTTTAATAACAGGTAAAGTTTCCTTACATTAGGAATCTAGAGACATCTTACATTTAATAATCTAGAGGGGTACAAATGTTTCAAACACTGTTAATGAAATATTTTGTTTGTTTCTTGTTTATTATTTGTTTGCCTGTGTTCTGTTTATATTTTGATGCTTTTCCCACGTTTTATTTTCTTGACTCTTTAAATGGGAAAAGTTATGTTTTAAATCACATAAACTCTGTGTGGACATTATTTTAGGGGTCTTGGAAAAATTCAGGAACCAGTTTTCACCTTTTTACAATGACAACTTTGTAAAAATAATCTATTCGTAAAGAAAAGGATGATTCATCCCTTCTAGAGCTAAGCAGATTGAGAATGTGTGAAAAAATTGGACTGAGAATCCCTATGACTGTATTCTTCCTACAGACATAAGCTTGGCTGGAGTGATGAAAAGAAAATCTTCATTAAGATGAAAGAGAACAAAGCCAAGAGATCAACAAAATCTTTTAATGTTAATTTGGTGCTATGATTTGCTTATATGTCACTGTTAGCTATATTCATGTCTTCTAATCATCACTAATGGAAAAATAGAGAGTATGCTTTTCTGAACATGGTATTTTTTCTTCCATCTTCTTTCAGTCTATAGATATTCGTCAAATTTATGACAAATTTCCAGAGAAGAAAGGGGGTTTGAAAGAGTTATATGACAAGGGTCCTTCCTCAGCATTTTTCCTCGTCAAATTTTGGGTAAGAATTTTGTTCATACTATATTATACATAATTTATATAGTATTATGTAGACCTCAAGGGCTGCAAAGAAATCAAATGAAACAGTGTTATGAGAAGCTGACACAACAAGATCACCCATAAATAGAACATATGTAAATGCCACATAAACTTTTTGGCTATGTGTGAGAAGACAGAAACTGGAACATTTTGTGAGAACTGGAATCATCGAAGGAAAAGCCAGAAGGGAAATATAGCAAGATGTTGGTAGGACGAAAAAAGTGGCTAGTTCTAAGACGAGTGATAGATGCACTAAAAGCGAAGAGGGATAGAGATGTCTGGAAGGTCATATTAGCCTTCGCTGAAGAGTAGGGCACCTAATTTATATATATCAGTTAAAAATGGTACCATTTTTAGTCTACAACTCTATAGTTGAAATTGATTTGTTTAGACAAAAGTAGCTAACAGTTTTCATTAAAATGCTTTTAAGCTAAAATCAGAGAAATAAATATGCCTATAGAACTGCATAAAATTAACTTGCTTCACCTGAGCATGAAGTCAGTGAAGTTTGGTGGGCTTGAACCAAATGTCTACAATTTTCGATCTTTAAAAGGCTGCTTTGTTTCATAAGTTTCATTGGCAAGAAACAAGATAAAAGGAGAGAGTAGAATTTGGTAGAATTGTGCAATAATGAACGACTTTTCAAATTCAGAGATTTGTTTCACATAAAAGGACAAAATTAATGTTCAGTCATTGATGAAAAGAAATATGCTTAAAAAAAGTTACTTTTCAACAACAGTCCTTTGTTTGAAGCTGTGCTATATTAGTTTCTGCCTTCATGTTTGGATATTTTCTCCTCTCCTTTGGCAGTACTTTTCATTACTATTCGCAAATTGTCGAACTCAGAATTGCAATGAAATAGCTGATTGATCGTTATTTTTTTCTACTTGTGAAATGACCATTTACTTTAGATTCTTTCTGTTGTCACCTAAGGTTTATTTTTAGCCAAGTTGGCAATTTTTCTACACACCTCTTCACTAAATTTAAAAGGATATGTGCACTACAAGTACTTTTATCTAGCATATTTGGATCAGATTCTGAAAGAGTTCTATAAAAATAGTTAATGACCATCTCAGTATTTCTATGGCAATCTCTCAATAATTCAATAAGCATTATGAGATGCTCACCTACTCTTTATTGCTTTTTTTTTTTTTTAAATAAAAAAAACCACATAACTGCTTTGTTATTTATAGGCCTACGTACAGTTATACTTTTATTTACCTGATATATTCAGTGATAATATTAATTCCATGAAGTTGAACTAATGACATAGTTTTTTTACTTTATTTTTTCTCTTAGGCTGATATCAACACAAATTTAACAGACGAAGCTGGTGCTTTCTATGGTGTCACAAGCCAGTAGGTGTTCTTTTGAGCTATGCTAGTTTCCTAACTTAATTCACCAATTAATTAGAACTGTGAATTTGGTCTATTATTTATTATCTGATGACAGTTGAACAAAAAGCAATTCATCTTAAGTTTATTTATCTATTTTTTTTGTGGGCCTTAAGATCATATTTCTTTTTGGCATGGACCTTACTTTGCTCTTAGTCTTAGTTTGCAAAAAAGTAAGACTTCTCAGCTCACACTATAGTTTGACATAGTTTGATATGCTTTATCCAAGATATATATATATCTATATATAACTCATTCTCCAAAGGTGCCTTTTTCAACCATAGCCACAACATATTAGAATTTAAAAAGAAAATACAACTTTAAGTCTACATTTTTTAAGTACTACACTTTATGCACGTATAATAAAGAGATATTTTCAACAATATCATGTTGTTTATACGTGTCTTGTAAAATTTATGAGATGTCCAAAACAAAAAAAAAACATAGTATTTCTTGTGGATTTTTGTTACATTTTAGGGTGGTGATTTTATCTGACTTTCAGCTTTTGTCTAGTTCGTTTTCAGAGTAAAATGGTAGTTGATTTTACAAAAGGAATGGTTAAAGAACATAATTCTTTATTCATCATTGAGGAAAGGAGCACTATTTTGCAATGACAAACATATTTTCCTGCTCTACTTAGACGTATTGCATTCAGTCATCATGGACCATTGAAATAAAAGCCTTTTACAACCCTCAACTAGATATGATAATTGATTCACTGATTCACCAGCATTGCCATGCATCAAACTTTATTTTAGAAGCTACTTTGTCATAATGTTATATCAACTGAGCTGAAAATAAAGGTCTGTTCCTCAATATTCCATGCCAGTGTCATTGCGATATGTCTAAGATCGCAGCTGTCACTGATTCACCAAGGCTTATTTTGATTCTCTGACACTGTTAAACTTTCTACTTTGGACAGAAAACTCAATAAAGGCCATTTCTGCTAAAGCAGGAGCAAAGAATTTTCCAAGAAGATTTCTTTGTTTGTGTCATTCTGTTTAAATGCACTGACACGCGATATGTCTAAGACCAGCAATACCTCTGATATACCCTAGAACTATTTCATCCATTTCATCTTTAGGAGATTTATCTAAAAAGCGATTTTAAAGTTCAGGGAGCTTTTGTTTTGGAAAATAACTATTTTGAATGTGTATGAGGCAGTTTAGATCAATACTTCTACTAGATCTAAATATAGAGCCTAGATCCAGGTTACAAATAATGTATTGATAGGTTTTTCTCCATTTGGTGCTTGTAATAACTTAAGTAGGCCTAGATCTTTAAATTATACCTAATAAGGGCAATTTTAAGTGATAAAGTTCTATGTTTTGTCTTTGTCAGTACTTAGATGTAATGATGACACAATTTATGTCATCAATACGTCTGAGAAGCAAATAGTAGTTTTTTTTGTTTATTTTATGTTTCAAATAAGAATTTGATGCTTGTAATAACTTAAGTTGGCCTAGATATATGTTAAATAATACCTAAGGGCAATTTTAAGTGACAAAGTTCTATATTTTGTCTTAGTCAGTACTTAGATGTAATGACACAATTTATGTCATCAATACGTCTGAGAACAAAATTGTGTGGGTTTTTTTTTGTTCATTTTATGTTTCAAATAAGAATTTTGTTTGATGTGATCAGATATTGACAAAAGTACTCAAAATGAGCATTTATTAATGAATTAATAAGACTGTTGAAAAAAAACAAAAACTTCTATAGCAATTACTGACTTTTTTTATATAGCAGTGACACAAAGTTTGCTTTCCTACAAAAGTGTTTTAATTTTCAGTTGAATATTTAAACTTAAGTACACAGTATTTAACTCAATTTATCTTTTGAAAATCAAGGAGGGACATAATTCATAAAACAAAGCTATAAAATATGGCAAAATTTGTGTCATCATTACAACTAAGTATGTTTGACAGTATTCGAAAAATATAGCTTCCTTTCCATAATGAGATGCTCAACTGTCTTTAGAATAATTTTATTCCATCCTTAGGAAGCTGACACTACTAGAAACATACATTTTATGTATAAAAATACAAAATGAAAATTAAGTCCCAAGTTAAAAAATTGACACAACCTTTTGAGAATGAGTCATATATGCTTTTTAAAGCTCCTTATTTATTTATTTTTTGTTTGTTTTAGTATTTTGAATCAAGGTGCTTCTTACTATCATGCTGTAAGATAAATGAAAATAATTAATTGTATCAAAAGTGTTCGGAATGTTTTATTTGCTGCTCAGGTATGAGAACAACGAGAACCTTACAATCCAAGTCTCAACCAAAGTCTGCTCTTTTGGCAAGCAAGTGGTAGAAAAAGTGGAGGTCAGTTTTCGCAATTTTTTAAAAATCTTTTTTCTTTTTTTTTTTTTAATTAATTTGTGTGTCTTACAAATGAGTGGTGTCATCTTGCTGATGACAATAATACACATCAGGGACTGTAGATGTTGATGAGAGAATTGTATTAAATTTTATCACTGTAGCACTTCAAAGGTGGGAAAGAATTTTCTGGAAATCACATTTTCTGTATGAGTATTTCCATAGAAAGGAGCTGGAGGACTTTCTTGTCAAGGTGTGTCAGCACAAAAATTTATAACTTTCAGTTTCACAATCTGAACATGCATGTTGCAGTTGATGGCAGTAAACCAGTTATATCTGTGGTTTAGTGTTGATTTATGAAAGCAAAGAGAGCTGAAGTGGAGTAAATACTGACACATCTTAGTCTTATTTCTTACTTTCTACTGGTGTAGATATAGTCAGATTCTTTTGTTAAAATATTCACACTGACTGCAAAGTAAGATCTTTATTCTATGTACCGTAAGGTCATCTATCCAATTTTGTTGATCTAGCCTCCCAATTAAGTATTTTTATTAATTGAGCTCACATCTCACCGTTTATTTTATAACCATCGTCCTATCAAATCCAATTTTCTTAATGTGTTGCACTCAGTAGCACAAACTAAATAAGAGGTCCACATCAAAAGATATCATTTGTCACCGAATCATTAGAAATTGTGACAGTTATAACAGCATTTGTTGCAAGATTAATTACAAATGGTAGAGCAAATTCTTACTACAGCTCATGATAAAGGTTTACATCTGCCCATGTTATTTCAAAATAAACCAATCAGATCAATGTCAGTGGGATAATTATATGACAGGACTAAACTAGAATCTAATATTTTAGAGACTAGTACAAATTTGCCTTAAAAAAAATGCAAATTTCTCATTAGGCATTTCTACATTAAAACATAGGAATAAAGTGTTTGATGAAGAAAATATTAAAACATTCATCTGGATTCACTGAATCATAAGTTTTGCATTAGTTTTTTGTTTTAAATTAGATGATTCATCATGATTATTGTCCAAAATGTTTTTCAGCTCTATATTGTTCAATCTTCCACATTTTATTTTAGTGGAGCTGAAAGCTGAGATTGTGGAGGCAAAATTCAATCAGTTATTCAAATCTTTCCATGGTTCATCGCCATAAGAAATCTTTTTTTTTTCTGTCAGTCAATCTCATCACCATTGATTATAACTTTAAAAAAAAATCATTTTAATTATTGGATGAGCCATTCTACGTAAACTAGTTAATGCATATTGTTTATTTGTATTTCAAACAATAGAACATGACTTGTATGTTCGAATCAGTTATTCATGTTATAGGTTTTGAAGTTAAGATATGTACATTTTTGAATTTTGTTGTCTTTTGTTGTATAAAACACAAATCTCTTGCTTAATATTGTATTAAGAGGAAAGTAAAGTTTCAATACATTATTGCTTAAAGTAACCTGGAAAAAATAGTTCAATTCAAGTGTGTTGTGAAACATAAAATTTTTATTCTTTGCAATGTGCCTGCAGACTGAATATGCAAGAGTGGAGAATGGCAGGTACATCTACAGAATTCATAGGTCTCCAATGTGCGAGTACATGATCAATTTTATCCACAAACTAAAGCATCTTCCTGAGAAATACATGATGAATAGCGTTCTGGAAAATTTCACGATCCTACAGGTGAGCTAGGATACATGTACTGGTCTTTGTCAAGAGACTCTACCAGTTGGAAATTGTGTTCATAGAAAAGCTGGTTATAATATGGACAGTTTTGTATGTTTTGTGTTCACTTTGTCGTGTGATAAAAAAAAATTGATGGATTGTTTAGAGGTGGGTGAATGTATTCTTGCATTTAGAATATTGAGACTTAATTTTGCTATTTTTTCCACTAAAATTTCATATATAAAGTTCTGAAGTTTTATCGCTCATCATAGACTTTCAGTTTTAAATGCTTATTTCATTATACTCACTTGAGTCAAATTAAACAGCTGAAAATATTTCACATGAAGAGGAAAGAAAGACAAATATGTAAAGAAAATAAGAACAAATATTTTTCTCTTCATTCTCATGCAAATGTTGAAAAAAATTTCAATGCTGAATTTAAAGTTGCAGTCATGCCTTTTTTTTTTATCATGGAAGCTTGTGTGCCAGGCATCTCCTGCTTGAGTATTTCTTTATTCAAAACCTAGCTAATTTTTTTTTAAATTTGTCCCCATAGGTTGTCACAAATAGAGACACACAAGAAACTCTTTTGTGCATGGCATTTGTTTTTGAAGTATCCTCCAGTGAACATGGTGCTCAGCATCATATCTACAAGCTCGTGAAAGATTAGAGCATCTGCGGCCCATCTCTCTCAAACACAATTGCTGATCACTTTTGAAGTTCATCGACATCTCTTCCTTCATCCTATTTCCTTGTTACAATGTTGCATTGATGAATTTTGTAAAGATTTCAAATGTTGTGCTTAACTCTCAGCATGCTGTTTTAACATACAAATTACATATTTTATATTTCTATACATACACGATTGATTGATCTTGTCAGTTCTTTTTTAAGAAACAAAAATTGCATTTTATTGAACATGGCCACTGAAACCGTTGGCTAGATTAAGTTGATTGTTGTGATGTTTTTTTCACAAATGGTTGTTGAGGACTATAATCTTTACATGTGTTCTTCCAAAAATGTCAATAGTTAATATTATTTTTTTGTGTGTTTTTGTTATTATTGGGTTTTATGTCAATAGTTAATAAGATTATCTTATTTTTTTGTGTGTTTTATTATTATTGGGTTTGTACAAAAAATATCAGCTTAATGGAACTTTTTAAAGTAAGTTATATTGGCACGGGGTGTGAGAAGACTATGATGGGACTATTGTGGTCCCATCATAATAAAGTTCACATTCAAAGACTTTCAGAGGAGAATATGATAGTAAGGATAAGCTATTGTTTACAATCTGAGAACAAGAAGAAAATTTGATAGTAAGGGTAAGCTTTTGGTTACAAAGGCATCAATAACACTGAACAAATTCTACATAAAATTTGTGAATAGTCAGCTCCTTTAAAGTCTGCAATGTCGTCATTTAAACTTGCTAAGTAGAACTTTGGAGCAGCACCTTTAAAAATAATTTTTTTACCTTTGATTTATCAGGTTGTGAAGGATGAGCCATAAGACAAAGTTTGCAGCGCATGCTATTGTATCAATTTGTGATCTGTGAAGTCTTACTGGCATTTTTCTCTTCTTACAGCTAGTCTTTCAAATCTTTTTTTTTTTAAGATGAACTCCAGTGATATACACCTGTTGTTCATGTTCATAGATGCACATGTACACTCATAGATTATACAATGTTTTCAAACATACACACATTAAATGTCATACATAATACTTTTGTATACCTTACCTTTTATGCAGTAGTTATGTCATTGTTGAAGATTAGAAGATATTTCTTCAGTGCTTTTATGCAAGTAGTTTTTAGTATTGTATTACTGTTGTTTGAAGCAATTAGCCATATAGTTTCTCACTTTACCACCCATTTTAAAAAAAATGTTGATTTAAAAAAAAACATTCATCTATATGAACAAAAGATATCGGGGTCTGAGTTTAAAATTGTATGGTTGAATGAATTTATGCTTGTTTTGACCAGTTTTATATCTTTTAATTGTTTGAAATTTAAATTGTTGAGGCAAGGAATTACACATTAATGGAGGCAAAAGGTGATATGGGAATAATCACAATTTTGAAAAATTTTTGTAGAGCCCAATGAATGTATCTTTTCATCTTTGAATATAATTAGATCTAGTCATCTGTAACTTTTGTTTTCCTTAACTGAAATGTTGCAAACAAGCCAAATCAAACCAAAGCTCCACTGGAATTTCTAGCAAATTGATAATTTCAATGTTTTGAAGTCTGAGTGGCAAGGCCTCTTGTTACAATAAGGTCTATGGGGTGTGAAGTACAGATATCCTTTAAATTCTATTCACATTAAAATGCAGCATTTTGTCTAATTGTGGGGTGTGAACACAATTACCTTATGTACCATGAAGTGCCTTGATTAGATCTGTCTGTTGATGCAGGGTTTGATTTTTTACCAACTCCAGTTAAGAGGTATTGAAGTAGATGTGGCTGTCAGTTTTGAGGAAAAAAACATAGGGCCAGCCTCAGTGATATAGCTTCAAGCAATACTTATTTGCCTGTCAAGGTAGTTAAGAACAGATAATTCTAAATTTTTTTTTTAAATGTCATTCAATCAGAGAATATTCCTACCAGGGATGTTCAAGTTGATCTGAATTCCTCAGAAATTTATTATCGCCAAGCATGAGCCGTTTGGGTTGTTTTGCATGCTTTTTTATTTCTATTTATATAGATGAGATTCGAAGAAGTATTCAGGTTTTTCTGTCATGAAAACTCAATTGGGTGGTACATAAAGTATATCACTCTCTTTCAAACAATAGTTCATAAGTGGTCAGTGAGGGACCTTGATCTTTCTTACCCTTACTCATGCTTCGAGCAGTGTTGTTACGCTCTCCTATCAAACAGAAGAAAATGAGACTTGACTTTTTGAGTGTTTGAAGGGCATTGTTTATGGGCAGCTTGTTCTCCTGCATTGAATTTGTGTTCAGATTGCTTTCTACTGAGCTTAAAATCCTGCAAGTCTGACCTATTTAGGACAGATTGATTTGCTTCAACTGCTGACAAGGTTACTTGTTTTGAAGTAACTCTTTCTCTTTTTGTCCACATGATACTGCTGCTTCTCTATCAATGTCCTTTGCTCTGAAATTCTTACTGATGCCTTACAAAATGAACAAGTGTATGGTTAGTGAATGTATAAAGAAACCATTTTTCATGTGAAATTTTAAAGAGATTGTAATTAATAATTGTATGCCATGCCGTCCACTTCCGAAAGTGCTTTTATGGAAACACTTCTTTCTTTGGTGTCCTTATGCATATTCTTCTAGATCTACTCTGTGGGTTATACCTGTAGCTCTAGTTGATAAATAACATACACCTCCTGGCTCACAATTTGCACCTTCCGATGCTCTTTTTATTTTGAAAGAACATTTGGTAAGATTTATGTTTTTGTCTGTATAAAAACTAAAATTGCATTTGAAAATTCATAACTGTCGCCCCAAACAGTAGTTTATTGGATGTAAAGGTTGTGAATAAATTCTTCAGATATATTATAAATGAAAATGTTTATCAGTAGTAGACATCACCTTGTCTAATCTTGTTATTCTTTGGACTGTTGTGAATCTGCAATAAATCTAGAAGTGGTTGTTACAAGCAAAAACTGGTAAATTTGAGAAAGCATGTAGATACCAATATATGTTATTCCTCAGTTTTCCTCTTTTTTCATTTTATTTGGAAAAACTATGATCCTGGTGTTGATGCAGTGACCAAAGACTGCAGGAAGAGACATAGAATCAAACTTTGCATTGTTTCTGGCAATCTCATTTGGCGCTGTAGTTCAAATGCAAGCATTGATGTTGTATAGTTGCATACCTTCTATATGTTGACTCATTGCTTGCTTATGTAGTGATTTTAAGTTGCCCTAATTTAAACATCTGCTAAATCTCTAAGACCCTCGTGTGGGGCATAAGCAGTATATGTGTTTATTTTATGGAGCCTTGGCTCATTAGGTCAATGTGTCAAGTTTGACAGTTTTGTCACAATTTAACCTTGTTCTTTTTTATTTAAACATAGTCTCTGCCATCAACTGCTAGGTTTTGTTTTTCTTTTGGATTTTCTAATGATGAGATTTTGTGCTTTTTTTGTAAACCTTCATTTGATCCACAAAGGGCTGAAACAAGCTGGGGCTGATAAATTTTGAGAAAGATTGTAAATACCAATATTGGTTCTTTAGTTTTTTTTTTTTTTTTAAACCTACCAAAGTGAAGCAGCCTATGCACCAATTTAGCCAATATTTTCAAGCAATATTTTGACTGTTTACAAATGTTAAATATCATTACCTGTCAACTTTTCCCCTCTAAAAGTCTGCAGCAGTATGTGAAACTTAAACATAATGTTATTTAATGTTCCATCGAATGCTTGAAGTTTTGATCATCTATTCCAGAAGGTCTTGTCACCAACACACCTTTCTTAAGCATCAGAATGGCTCTCGATGCAATCATAATTATTCTTTTGACATATGGTCAATAATAATGCTATATATGATATACTTACTTAATTATATACGTGAGTGTAATTTTTTTTTTTTTATTTGAAACTGTGATTGCTTATGGCGAGAAAATATTAGATCTGTGAAATGTCCAAAGGTGTTTGGATTCTTTGTACATGTATTTTTTACATGGCTGTCCTGTATATGATTTCCAGTAAAAGTGTTTTTTTTTATTCAGCTCGAGAAATGAGCAATGTTGGTGCAGTATGCTATCATGTAAAAAAAGTGGAAGTGCGGCAGAAAAAAAAAAGCAAAACAAGGAACATAATGACAAAAATTAAATTGCGTCAGTTGATGTGGACAGATATCTTTCAGAGAAGGTTTGAAAGGAAAAAGATGTAGTAAAATGACAGATTCCCTGCCAACCTAAATGTCACTGGGAAATGTCGCTTTATTGTTTTCCATTAGAATTATTGCTGAAGACTCCCTTATTTCCATGGAAGTGGCAGTCATGGGCAAAAAGACTTGGCATTTAATACATCATTACTTTAAAGAAAAAGTCAATTTAATTTGTAATTGTGAGAAAATTGGCTTTAAATCTTTTTGTACGCTACAATCTGGATCTGATTGGTGGCAGTGGACTGGTTGCCTGATGAAGGGCTGAGTTCTGTGTTTGCTAGTTCCAAGATTTTTTTTTTGCAAGAATCGTTCCAACCCAAGTAACAATTTACACCAAACAACTTGCACATAAGTCTTTATGGAAAAAAACCAAAGTAATGAACTCCCCTCCCCCCAATGTTTTTCTAAGCTGCTTGTAGTAGGTAGCAGTAAGGCTGTGGCTTAATGCATTAGCAAATGAAGATTAATTGAAGAGATAAAATTCAAAGATAGAAGAGAAGCAAATGTCATGCTTGTTATATAGAGATAAATCAACTGTAATTTTTTTTTCTGTTTGTAATCCAATGTGTATTTTTCTGTACACAGTCTATTTCCCCTGACAATGTACCCAACAATGAGCTATGAAGTTTAATTTTTTGTGTGTGTAAATGAATCCTGCATTCTTTCATTCCTCAACAACAACATGGTTAGGATAGTTGTGCTGAACAAAGGTCTTTGCTTTTCTTGCTCAATAGTGCCCAATTATAAGAGAAATGCATAAAAAAAACCTAAGAAATTCCAAGTTTAGCTTGGTTGTAGTAATTTTGAATCTTTACTACAGGCTTCAAGCTTTATATCTGGTGGGAGTAGATCTAAGGAGCAGGGAGGTTGGTCATTTGTGATTTTTGCAACAGAGTCTCAAGTAAATCTGGACACATGTTTATTCTTTAGGGAACACATCATAACTCTTCTGCTGTTTTATTCTATTTTTCTGTTATTTTGCAGCTAAGGTTTTAATTGTCATGGTTTAATCAGAGATGCTTAGCTTAAAGGATGACCACAGTGTCATCGCTTTTTTTTTCTTTTAAATTTTAGCCATGTAGTAGGCACTCTCTTGACCAGTCATTGAGGTCAGGAGTCATTTCTAGTTACATTTTTTTTTACTTTTATTTCTACATTCATCATAGATACATTGTGGAAAGAGAGAGTCCCCCAATTCTCATCTTTTAAGATATAAACATTTTTAAGCATTGATAGATGATAAAGTGTTATAGCTGTTTTTATATATATAAACAGCTGTTTTGAGAATTTTTTTGTTTTAAGAGTAATTCTTTTTGGAGAAATATGAATTTAATTCTTTTATTTTATTGTAAGTATACCATGCCAAGTTTCTCTTACTCACAATGCAAACTTTACAACTTGGTTTCTTTAGTGTTTCAAAGTATAAAATAAGAGAAAAATAAGCCTCTTGCTCTTAGTAACTGAGGATTTTAGTTTTAGAAGAGGAAAAAAACTATGCAAACTATCCAGTGTCCAGCCTATATGCTAGAGGCTGAGTCTGATCTTTTCCTTGTTCCTAGATGTTTGATTTGATTTGAAGCTGTGCTAAGCTTTCAGACCTTTCTTGTTAAAGTACAATTTGTGACTCAAGTCACCGACTCATCTGTGGAGATGTTCACACTTCTCTTGATTATATTCTGTATATATAAATATGCATTGTTGGTGCTAGTTGTTGCGACTTTTGCTTACCTACATCTATCTTGATATCTCTCCCAACGATTTGATGTATACATAATTAAATATGCATTGATTGTCAAAACAAGGAGGGTGATAATTCTGTGTCATGGCCTAAAGCAAACACATGCACGCACCCACAAACACCACACAGACACACACTACCACAGGCAGGATTAACCATATGAGAATTTTTGTTCTCAATTTGTAACTGCTTGGTTTTCAATTTTTTTTGTTATGAAGAAGATATTTTCATATAATTTTATTGTAAAGAGGCAGAACATTTTCTCCTTAATAGCTTTAGAAAGTTACATCTACATGAACTATTGTCTAACTAAGTAGTCCAGTTTTCTAGAATATACCCTTGTTGAACAGTGATGGTTTAAACGTATATATTTTGGAGTGGCATTGATAAGATTAAAGACATACTGCGGCAATTGGCTTTCTCAGAGTTACATGAGACATGCTGTGACAGGAATCGTACATTGAGTTAATTTAGACATATTGCAACTATCTTTGACTTGAGTCAAATTAGACATACTGTGACAAGAGTCTTTCATTTAATTACATTAGACCTAATGTGACAGTCGTCTTCTATATTTGAGTTAAACTAGACATACTGTGGGAGTAATCTTTAATTTCTGAGTTACACTAAACTTAATGTGATGGTACATGTATTGATTCATTGAGTTACACGATATCTACAGCCACAATGGTCTTGGATCTGCTTTGGTTTAAATTAGTATGAAAATCCTTTGTTTGTATTGCAACAGTCCAGTTAATCTAACTGGGCAATGTGGGGCAGAAAAATTGTATTTCCTTTGGGCGATATAAGTACTATGTATATACTGAGAAAGGAAAGCTTAGAAATTTTTTTACGGTGATTTTACTCATGCAAACCTTACAACTGTTGAAAATATGTTACCATTCAGTTTTAGAAGCTTCATTTTTTATTTTCTTTCCTTGATTTTTTTTTCATCTTTTTTTTTTTTTGTTGTTGTAGAAACCTTAAAATAAAATAATAAGGAATCAAAGAGGGAAAAAATATGTTTATGTGTGATAAACTTAGATATATATGTATTTAGTATTCTTAGTTACCCTATTAGATTTCTCCTAGGGACTATGTCCTTGTTAATGTAACAGTTATACTAAGAGCAATCACTTGTACTTGATTAGTGCCTTTAATGATCTTGAAAGTCTCTGATCATAGTTGAATGATTTATGATAAAGTCAGCGAAAACTGTGTGTGTCTTGGTTATTTTAAGTCGGCGCTCCATGGCTGTCTCCAGTGTTAGGGGCTTAGCCCTGAGTTGGGCTGAGTGACACAGTTTATCACCGTTATATTTTATCTTAACTTGTTGAATAAATTATCCTTTATAAGAAGATAAAAGTAATAAGTGCATAAAAGTGCTGTATTCTTTCTAATAGTTGGATTTTCTTTCTTGTGTGGTGTTTTTATGTTACTTTGTCAGGGTGTGTGGGTCAAAAGGGGGTTGGGAAGATTAAAGACTTGTTGATGCCATCAATTTGTAGCCCATTACCCATTAGAAATGTAAGATTAAAGACTTGTTGATGCCATCAATTTGTAGCCCATTACCCATTAGAAATGTAAGATTAAAGACTTGTTGATGCCATCAATTTGTAGCCCATTACCCATTAGAAATGTAAGATAAAAGACTTGTTGGTGCCATCAATTTGTAGCCCATTACCCATTAGAAATGTCCTTTAGATAAAAAAGAAAAACGTGAGATTGCTCTCTCCTTCGTTTTTCTTTACACAATTCAACATTACTGAAGTGACTTGTTTTGCACCTCACTCAACCCAGTAGTTTTGAAGTACTGTAAGTGCTCCAGAGAGACACAGTTGAAGATGATATTTCGAAGTAGAAAGTACATGCACATTAAATTTTGTCATGACCTGTCTGATACAAAACTGAACGTACTGAATCATACTTGAGATAATGAATTAGTTAACGGAATTTCTGATTGAAAAAAAATAATAATTCGAAAGAATTAAAATTATGCAAGATCATTGAATAGAATTCTTCCCATTTCACACAACTTTCATCATTGAAAATAACAAAAGAAATATGGACTTTAAATCAAATCCTTGTAATGTGTGGAATGAGACGTTCAACTCATTTAGAAAGGGTAGAAGACATAATTTCCACTTCCAGTCCAGATACATTGCGCATTTGGCCTATTTCGCCCACCTCACCATTGGTATCTCATGGGAGTGCTTACACCAGACATGTCGCTAGTTCAAATTTTATCCAAATCATGTTTTTTTTTTAAATAATTATTATTATTATAAATGGTCCTAAAGTAATCTGGTAAGAAACCAAGAAGTAAAATGATTCCGTTGTTTAGAAATATTTTTTATCTCCACTCTCTCTAGTTAGAAGTAGCCTCAGAAATATTCAGAGGTGTAATGCTTGTTTGGATACAGAAGGTACAAATAATACTTTCTTTTAGCTTAGGAGATTAGAATGTTGCTCAGGCGATGTACGGTGGGACTACATTGTTGGAAGGTGCAAATAATACTTTCTTTTAGCTTAGTAGATTAGAATGTTGCTCAGGCGATGTACGGTGGGACTACATTGTTGGAAGGTGCAAATAATACTTTCTTTTAGCTTAGATCTAGAGGAGGCAAACCACTGGGTTCATACAAGTAAGAATTATAAGAGCGAGAATTTTAGGTAGTGCTCAGCAGTGGTTAGGGTAAGAAAATGCTTGAATTAGTGGGATTAGAACCATCGATTTATAGATGCTTCGGCACCCATCGCCTTGCCACTCAAAGAGGACAGCTTACACCAATACGCCACTACGCTCCCTGAAAAGAGTTTCATGGTGAAGGTATTTATTAAGCCTCCCTGAGTGACTTGCAATCTTCATTGGGAAAGTCCAAATTTCACCAGACAACCATTGAATCCGGAAGCACCGCACTTGCCATAATGACGCACTAACATCTAGGACGAGCGATAACAATAATTATGCATGCCTCAAATATACAGTAGTTTCAAATTTAGATCTAGAGGAGGCAGACCACTCGATTCATACAAGATTGTAAACTTGT
>JAWDGP010007584.1:25000-35000 GCA_033675545.1 Elysia crispata
AGCACAAACTCACTTTTTATTCGGCCCACAGGCTCACACAACCAAAATATTTACAGGCATAGGTTGATGTCTGGCACCGATGTTTGATATTGCTGATCTAGGCAACTCCTGGTCTCGTAGAAACATCAATTCGTGGTGATACCACAGTTGAGGCACATAGATCTCCTCTTCGCCTGCACCAGACGTTTTTGAGCTCTCTACCTTTTTCAGTTCCTTTCGAAAATTGGTCCGGAGGGCATTGATTTTTTTTGTTACTGTCTCGCGATTAGCACTACTGTCAATTTCTTTGACAAAATGAACCATTTCCACGTATGCCTTGTCTTTTAAAATTCTATTACTGTATTCCTTGGATACGCCATAAACACTCATAGGATTTGTATAGTTCGATAAATTTTAAAACAGAGTCTCTAGACCAGGATGCCATTTTAATTCGCCTCGACAGAATCATCGAATGATAGACTAGAGCTTCTACACTTCTTTATGTCTGTATCATAGGCCTAGCAGGCTAGCACTAACAAGAATTTAAAAAAAAATATTTCTCAAAATACTTTAAAGAACAGGAAACTGCCGCTAGACAGTGATAATTTGAGGTCGCTGATTTCAAATATGCCTTTAGTTTTTTTCTACGATAAATATTAATAATTGTAGGTCCAGTTAAAAAATCCCCACTACCCCCAAGGCACACCCATTTCCTGTGCCCACCGTCGGCCTAGAGCTGGCGAGACCGATCCCGCCAGGTGTTCACGTGCAGCGGCTTGAGACTTGAAGCCTCAACACCAAATAGAGTCTGGTCTCCTACAAGTCAATCAAACTTGGCCTAAATCACATGCACAACTTTCCAGTATTACCACACACCTACAGGTAAACTTGGGCAAATGACTTGTATCCAGTCAATTGCCCCAGTTCACTTGCAGGTATGTGGGGCGCTTTAGACAACTTATTGGTTCTGTTCGTATTAGATCTTTGAGATATTTTTTTTTCAAGTTAAAATTTTAAATCACTTGTTTCAAGATTAAAAATACTTCTTAAATCAATCAATAAGAGTTTGAAATTGAAACAATTTGTTGTTTCTGTTTGTGATATATCTTTGAGAGTTGTGTTTTTAGCGAAATTTTTAAATCGATTGTTCAAAATTAAAGATGAATTCTTAAACTGTTCAACAAGTCTTGGAACTTTTGACTCCAAATTGTTTTCTGTCATATTCTATAGCAATAACATGCAGGATATGATGTATCCATGCTGACCTCTGACCTCAGAATGTCTGTTTCTCAAGGATTCATTCAGCCACTGCAGGGGGCTCAGAAATTTCGACATTCTTAGCTTCCCACACAGCGGCACGGTATGAACTACAGAAAGCAAGTGTGTAGGCCCAGCGAACAGTAGGAGGATGTTGATTATCTCAGACTGACACCGCCGCCACTACAACACTTGTCCCGGAGTAAAATTCGGATAGGGGCACGAGTGTAATTATCTCGCAATATCACTATCAGATCTAAGGTACTGGCACTGATGATAACACTTTAAGTTGGTACCGACAACATGAGGTACAGACCCTAATGACTACATGAATTAACACTGACAACACCATGTACAGAACCTAATGACTACATGAATTAACACTGACAACACCATAATGTACAGAACCTAATGACTATATGAATTAACACTGACAACGCCATGTACATAACCTAATGACTACATGAATTAACACTAACAACACCATGTACAGAACATACTGACCACATAATTAACACTGACAACACCATGTACAGAACCTGTTGCCCACATGAATTCCATACTGACAACACCATGCACAGCACCTACTGGCCACACAAATTAATCCTGATAACACCAGGTATAGACCCTGTTGACCACATGAATTAATACTGACAACAACAGATACAGACCTTCTGAGCGCATGAATTAATACTGACAAAATCAGGTACATAACCCATTTACAACACCAGATGAAAAAAATACAAACGAACAAAACAAACTGTCGAGCATATAGCTCGGTACTGAAAATACCAGCTTCATGCTGCACCACCAAAATTTTTACTGAAGTTATCAGCTTCTCTTACATAATTATGTAGGTCTGAATACTGACAATAGCAGACTCTGAAATTTAATGACAACATTTACACCAAATACTGACAATATCAGACTGAAATTTAATTACAGCATTTAAACCAAATACTGACAATATTAGACTCTGAAATTTAATGATAACATTTAAACCAAATATTGACAATTTTCACAATACAAGATTATGGATTTAATGACAACATTTAAACCAAATGCATGTGCTGATAATGCCAGACTCTGTATTTTAATGACAGTATTTAAACCAATCACTGGCAAAAATAATTATACACTACGACTTCTGGAGCTTGACAAAAACCAAGCGATAAGTTTGACAATCGCAAAATGTGGAACATAACAGTAAGTAGTTTACAGACTTTACAGATGATTTTAATGCATACTGTCTTTTTGAGGGAGATACGCAGCAGAACTTTTTATGACATCTTTCGAAAACAGTAGGATTTTCTTCGGAAAAACCCAAAGCAGATTTCTGAGACACCAGCCCAACGGTATCAGGAACATTCTTCTGGTGTTTCGATGTCCTCAGGAAATCGGTTATTTCCTGAAGGCATTAACGTCACAGAAGACTCTCAGCTTGCCGCGCTTTTAAGTGGCAAGTTTGCCCTACGCTCAGCCAGAGCTGAAATCTCATATATCTCTTGTGATCTCGTTCTATTCAGCTCTTCACTGCAATCTAGACAGTACTTGATCTCAAAACAATAGTTTGTCTTTTAATCAAGTAAGGTTTGTCAAGCTTGATATTTAGAAATAATCATAATGAAAAAGCGACGCTCTCTCTCTATATATATATATCTACACACGAACAAAATTTACACAGTATCCACTGTGATGCCCTTATATTTGAAATAGAACATCCACCGAGAGATAGTGTGGTATATTATTGTTGCCAGTTCGTGACCCGTGAGGGAATGGTCTCATCTCTCCTTGTAGTCGGACCACCTGGGGGATAATAATGGTAGCTACAACTACATTATGAGAACAAACAGCGATGACAAAAATACAGCTACAGCGACCAGAAAGTTCTGGCGATTGTGATGGGAAACAGAGAGATCTAAGCATTTTGTAACGAACCGCATCACCATTTGTTTCCTGTGTTGTTTTCCCCAGGCTCTAAAGGTGTCCCCAAACGAGTTCTGAGCCAACTGAGCTCACCGGAGATGTTCTTCACCTACCTCAGAGAGCAGACGATGATCTCCAGAGATAACCTGCTGCTGCTACAAGTAGGGGATATAGTTAGATCTATCTATCTATCTATCTATATCTGTATCTGTATCTATATACAAAGCATGGTTGCCTGTTCAAATGAACAGGTGGAGAAGACAACTCACAAACATAACAAACTTATATCCTCCAGAACCATAATACTGCGCTGAAGACAAGCAAACTTTACAATGAACAGGCGGGGAAGACTGCTATAATAAAGAAAAGCAAATTTTACAACAACCCCCTCGATATATCTCATCTAGAGCCATAAAACGCCCCAGATTAAAAAAAAAAAAAACACTGATAATTATGACAGGTTTAATTTTCAAACAGAATCAAACATACTAAAGCAATATGTTCTTTTATTATCCAAATTTTACTTATGGAAAAGAGAACATACAGTGTGTATTTGTGAAGGCAGACTTCAGCAAAACACACACACACACACACACTCTCTCTCTCTCTCTCACCCTCTTTTCACTTCCTCCCTCTTTCTATCTCTGCCTTGGTAACTCTGCCTCTGTAACTTTGTTTCTCTCTCTCTGTATTTGTCAGTCTGTCTCTTTATCTGTGAGCAAGTGATAAGTGAATAATCATCGCCGTAATAGCAGTGCAGTCTATGTCACACATATCAAAGACTAATTTAGAGACAATCGAAGTACTCCTAATTGTTTTCCAAGAATATCTCATAGTCTTCTCGTTGGAAAACCAAGAGGCAGAGTCATAAATAAAAAAAAAGATGGTCAGAACTTTTCATGAACTACTTTTTTGGTGTCGACTCCACTACTAGGCGTTTCTGTGGCACTTGGAAAGAAAAGATCTGCACGAGTTGGCAGCCGAGTACGCTAGGCGGATTGGGAACACTCTCTACTTCTACGCTCCCAAAGAAAAGCCAGGTGAGACAACGGTACTGAATTGTGGGATACAGTTACACAAATACTTTGGTGTGGGATACATTTTCACAAATAATGGGGTATGGGATACAGATACACAAATACTGGGGTGTGGGATACAGTTACACAAATACTTGGGTGTGGGATACATTTTCACAAATAATGGGGTATGGGATACAGATACACAAATAATGGGGTGTGGGATACAGTTACACAAATACTGGGGTGTGGGATACAGTTACACAAATACTGGGGTGTGGGATACAGTTACACAAATACTGGGGTGTGGGATACAGTTACACAAATACTGGGGTTTGGGATACAGTTACATAAATACTGGGGTGTGGGATACAGTTACACAAATACTGGGGTGGGGAATTCATTACTCGAATATTGAATTGCTGGATAAGTAACATGTCGCTCTGTAACTGTAGATGACTGTGTCTGTTTTACCTGTTAGATCTAGATTCTTTCCGTCTGTCTTGATCAATTTTTCAAAATGGTCAAGACTTTATCAGTGGGACCTTCTTAATTCTTACACCTCAGACAAGATATTTTGAGAGTAGGTTGTAATGCACTGTTGTAAACAAGTCAACTTGAACCACACATATTTCACACTTAGTCTAGTCTTGTCACCCTTATCATTACCCACCCTTTGTTGACGATTCCCAGCTAGCTGTTCTCAATCTTACTTGTGTGATAAAGAAATCCACTTACACCCTGTCCTCAGCATTCAATGGCTGACTTAGTGAACTCTTATCGAGTGTTTTTAATATGAGTGTGGAGAGTTTGGTACATTCCAGTAATGGAATATGTCGTTCTTGACTCTATGTTGAAATAAGATGTTTTATGTGTTAAGTTAATCACCCAGGCTACCCTAATCTACAAGCGCTAGCCCTCTACCTCTTTATGCACTGCATAAACTGATCTGTGACTTTAGTAATAGTATTAACTCACGTCTTGAAAGAATGTGTTTGTGCCTGGCTAATACTGGGTGTTTCCACTAGATGTAGTGACGTCTGTCACACAAGTAAATCTCCACTTGAGTGAAGTCTATCATAAAAGTAACTCTCCTCTTAAGTGAAGTCTTATCTCTAGTAACCCACGTCTTAAGTGAAGTCTGTGTCTCAAGTAACTCTCCTCTTAAGTGAAGTCTCTCACACTAGTAACTCATCTCTTGAGTGAAGTCTGTGTCTCTAGTAACTCATGTCCTGAGTGAAGTCTTTTTCTCTAGCAACTCACCTCTTGAGAGAAGTCTGTTACAATAGTAACTCACCTCTTGAGTGAAGTCTGTCACACTAGTAACTCTCCCCTTAGGTGAAGTCTGTGTCTCTAGTGACTCATCTCTTGAGTGAAGTCTGTCACACTAGTAATCCTCCCCTTAGGAGAAGTCTATGTCTACACATCTCTACAGAGATGTCTTTCAAACTAGTAACTCACGTCTTGAGTGAAGTCTGTCTCACTAGTAACTCTCCCCCTAGGTGAAGTCTGTGTCTCTAGTAACCCATCTTTTGAGTGAAGTCTGTGTCTCTAGTAACTCATCTCTTGAGTGAAGTCTGTCACACAAGTCACTCATCTCTTGAGTGAAGTCTGTGCCTCTAGTAACTCACGTTCTGAGTGAAGTCTGTGACACTAGTAACTCTCCTCTTGAGTGAAGTCTGTCATAATAGTAACTCTCCTCTTGAGTGAAGTCTGTCACACTAGTAACTCTCCTCTTGAGTGAAGTCTGTCACACTAGTAACTCTCCTCTTGAGTGAAGTCTGTCACACTTGTAACTCTTCTCTTGAGTAAAGTCTGTATATCTCTAGTAACTCACATCCTGAATGAAGTCTTTTTCTCTTGTAACTCTTCTCTTGAGTGTAGTCTGTATCTCTAGTAACTCACCTCTTGAGTGAAGTCTGTCACAATAATAACTCTCTTCTTGAGTGAAGTCTGTGTCTTTAGTAACTTACCTCTTGAGTGAAGTCTGTCACACTAGTAAATCTCCTCTTGAATGACGTGTGTGTCTCCAGTTATTCACTTCTTGAGTGAAGTCCGTAACACTAGTAACTCACCTCTTGACTGATGTCTGTCACACTAGTAACTCACTTTTTGAGTGAAGTCTGTCATACTAATAACTCACTTCTTGAGTAAAGTCTGTGTCTTAATTAATTCAACTCTTGAGTGAAGTCTCTCACACTAGGAACTCACCTCTTGACTGATGTCTGTCACACTAGTAACTCACTTTTTGAGTGAAGTCTGTCATACTAATAAATCTCCTCTTGAATGACGTGTGTGTCTCTAGTTATTCACTTCTTGAGTGAAGTCCGTAACACTAATAACTCACTTCTTGAGTAAAGTCTGTGTCTTAATTAATTCAACTCTTGAGTGAAGTCTCTCACACTAGGAACTCACCTCTTGACTGATGTCTGTCACACTAGTAACTCACTTTTTGAGTGAAGTCTGTCATACTAATAACTCACTTCTTGAGTAAAGTCTGTCACACTAGTAACGTATCTCTTGTGTCTCTAATAACTCATCTCTTGAGTGAAGTTTGTGTTTCTAGTAATTCACTTTTTGAGTGAAGTCTGTCACAGTAGTAACTCACGTTCAGAGTGATGTCTGTCACTTTAATAAATCACCTCATGAGTGAAGTCTGTTTCTTTAGTATCTCACCTCTTGAGTGAAGTCTGTGACAACAGTAACTCACCTCTTGAGTGAAGTCTGTGACAACAGTAACTCACCTCTTGAGTGAAGTCTGTGACAACAGTAACTCACCTCTTGAGTGAAGTCTGTGACAACAGTAACTCACTTCTTGAGTGAAGTCTGTGACAACAGTAACTCACTTCTTGAGTGAAGTCTGTGACAACAGTAACTCACTTCTTGAGTGAAGTCTGTGACAACAGTAACTCACTTCTTGAGTGAAGTCTGTGACAACAGTAACTCACCTCTTGAGTGAAGTCTGTGACAACAGTAACTCACTTCTTGATTGAAGTCTGTGACAACAGTAACTCACTTCTTGAGTGAAGTCTGTGACAACAGTAACTCACCTCTTGAGTGAAGTCTGTGACAAGAGTATCTCACCTCTTGAGTGAAGTCTGTGACAATAGTAACTCACTTCTTGAGTGAAGTCTGTGACAATAGTAACTCACCTCTTGAGTGAAGTCTGTTTCTTTAGTATCTCACTTCTTGAGTGAAGTCTGTGACAATAGTAACTCACTTCTTGAGTGAAGTCTGTGACAACAGTATCTCACCTCTTGAGTGAAGTCTGTGACAACAGTAACTCACCTCTTGAAAGAATGTTTTTGTGTTTGGTTACTGCTGGGTGTTTCCACTAGACGTGAAGTTTTTCACACTAGATATATTCTGGTTGTTAATGTTTCCTAACTGAATCTGATGCCACACGCAGCCGTATTGCCTGCTGAGCTTGCTTTACCAACATGCATCAAATATCTGCAAGGATTTCACAGTTCGAGTTAGCAACAATATTTGTAGGTAAAAATTCAGGGCGCTCAGACTCTGCTCTTTACAAACCAAACACTAAAGCTGATGGAGATGAGGGCAAGCCAGCCTCGTTTTTATATCGGACATTATTGCCACTATTGGACTGATAATGATATAGCTACCTGGACCGAACTGTGGTTGAGTTAACTCTATCCTTGTCGTCTCCACCAGAGAACGGCTTCAAACACATCCAGTTCCATGTGGAAGGCAACCTGGATCGGTTCCAGCGCTCAGACCTGGAGGCTTTGAGAGCGACCATGGCGAGGTTGCTGTTTGTACCTCAGGCAAGTCAACCTCTCATTCTCTCTCATTTATGATTCAAGAGAGACAATAAGGCAGAATAGCTTTTCGTGCTCAGACTAGATTTGCTTCTGCCCAGTTAAACATCGTCTTTTTGGTGAGGAAGCCAGTCTGGGCCAGAAAGCAAGATACATGTGCAAGCTTTCTAATTTTTCTGTGTGTGTGTGTGTGTGTGTGTGCCTAGCCTGAAAAGAAGAAATGGAAAATTATATGAGTGCATTATGTAGGGATTAGAAGTGCACTCTTTACTTGTATTAGATGATGTACAGCACGATCATTTTATACGAAAAAAGATGTTATTATGATGGATAAAGTATTCAACTATCGGTGATGCATCCATATATATATATATATATATATATATATATATATATATATATATATATATATATATATATACAAGTACATGCATTTCTCATATTGGTGCTAGAGTATTATGTTCCTGAATGTCTTAGTGTAACTAAATAGTTGATGTAACAGATTTTACCAAGACATGGCTAAAGCTCGAATTACCTGTACCTGTCAGCTCATAGTTCACCTAGAACTCCTTAGTCCTCCTACCTGTGTCAGGCTGAGAAAGACAGGATACTGCAAAAATGTAGAGACAAATCAGTGCTTCACTTTAACGCCTGAGCAGACTAAAATGGAGCAACTTCAGTTTTTTTATTACATGTATATTATGCACCATATAGACTTCCAGTTCGAGCTGGTAACTGTTTTTCCCTCCTCACTTGTCCCTGAACGGAACGTTAAACAATGCAGGGATGGCCAATGTTGTTCTCTCCTGCAGCATTTTTATATTTCTGAATGGTGTGCAAAGTTAAACAATGTATGAATGACCAATGATCTCTTTCACAGGAGTTTATATTTTTGAGCGGTGTGGAACCCAACAGCAGCCTGACCTTGACCTTCATGATTCACGAGCAGTGCGTGGATCCGTTGAAGGATTTGTTTAAGGAACATTCGGACAGCTTCGGTCAGCTAGGAGTGGACGGCATATCCGTGGGGGGGTTGGAATACATCGATCCTTCTCTTGCAGGTGAGGCAGACTAGCGGGGCGAAAAGTCACGCCAGGACTGACGCTGGCGACATAGACTGGGACCAGACTAGTGGGGCGAAAGGTCACGCCTAGACTGGAGCTGGCGACATGGACTGGGACCAGACTAGTGGGGCGAAAGGTCACGCCTAAACTGGAGCTGGCGACATAGACTGGAACCAGACTAGTGGGGCGAAAGGTCACGCCTGGACTGACGCTGGCGACATAGACTGGAACCAGACTAGTGGGGCGAAAGGTCACGCCTGGACTGACTCTGGCGACATAGACTGGAACCAGACTAGTGGGGCGAAAGGTCACGCCTGGACTGACTCTGGCGACATGGACTGGGACCAGACTAGTGGGGCGAAAGGTCACGCCTGGACTGACGCTGGCGACATAGACTGGGACCAGACTAGTGGGGCGAAAGGTCACGCCTGGACTGACGCTGGCGACATAGACTGGGACCAGATTAGTGGGGAGAAGGGTCACGCCTGGACTGGAGCTGGCGACATAGACTGGGACCATACTAGTGGGGCGAAAGGTCACGCCTGGACTGGAGCTGGCGACATGGACTGGGACCATACTAGTGGGGCGAAAGGTCACGCCTAGACTGGAGCTGGCGACATAGACTGGGACCATACTAGTGGGGCGAAAGGTCACGCCTGGACTGAAGCTGGCACATGGACTGGGACCATACTAGTGGGGCGAAAGGTCACGCCTAAACTGGAGCTGGCGACATGGGCTGGGACCATACTAGTGGCGCGAAAAGTCACGCCTGGACTGACGCTGGCGACATAGACTGGGACCATACTAGTGGGGCGAAAGGTCACGCCTGGACTGAAGCTGGCACATGGACTGGGACCAGACTAGTGGGGCGAAAGGTCACGCCTGGACTGAAGCTGGCACATGGACTGGGACCAGACTAGTGGGGCGAAAGGTCACGCCTGGACTAAAGCTGGCACATGGACTGGGACCATACTAG
>JAWDGP010007584.1:37500-65000 GCA_033675545.1 Elysia crispata
CAACAATAATAATAATAATAATAATAATAATAATAATAATAATAATAATAATAATAATAATAATAATAATAATAAGGATAATAAAAGTAAGAATAATAATTAGTAGTATTGTAGTAGTAATAATAATGATGGTAGTAATGATAATTATGTAAGCAGGTGCTGCTACAACACATGACAAAGATACAAACATTACTACAGTGTGGTAAGCTGCTTGCACTACCACCAGCACAAGACCCAGCAATCTGGAGTGGTAGTGTGAGTGTATCAGCACCCTGGCCGCGTGATGTTTTGGTTCTGTACTGCACAACCAAAGAGCGAGAAAAGAAGTGTTTTGGGGCACAATGTCCTCTGGCTCTAAATACCTCCACCGTGGAGAAGAACAATACTAAATGCCTCCACCGTGGAGAAGAACAATACTAAATGCCTTCACCGTGGAGAAGAACAATACTAAATGCCTTCACCGTGGAGAAGAACAATACTAAATGCCTTCACCGTGGAGAAGAACAATACTAAATGCCTTCACCGTGGAGAAGAACAATACTAAATGCCTTCACCGTGGAGAAGAACAATACTAAATGCCTTCACCGTGGAGAAGAACAATACTAAATGCCTTCACCGTGGAGAAGAACAATACTAAATGCCTTCACCGTGGAGAAGAACAATACTAAATACCTCCACCGTGGAGAAGAACAATACTAAAAACGACCATGTGGTAGTTTGGTTTCCAAGAGCTTCTCAACCAACCAGATGTGTATGGAAGGGGTTGGTGAAAACGCACTACAGCAACATGAAGAATAAGGGTAAAATTATGAGGATGCAATAGAATCATAGCAACACATGCACTATTATAGAAATAAAACACACTGCAATAAAACAATTATGATAAATTATTAAGGAAAAATTGTGTATTAATCACGATATCAACATAATAATTGTAGTAGTAGAGCTGTTATAGTAGCAATAGATTACTAGCTGTATTTGGAGTCGCACTGGAAGAGGTAACAGACAAAGTTAACAATTTCATTTGGTAAAAGACTGCATCCATAGTTACAGGCTTTGGGCTCCCATGCCTCAGTATCAACTTTAGTCTTTAGTGCTTTATGGTAGTAAGTTCACTATTATCTTTATATCTAATTATCATTATATTATTATTATTATTATTATCATTATTATTATTATTATTATTATTATTATTATTATTATTATTATTATTATTATTATTATTATTATTATCATTGTTATTATTATCATTATTATTATTATTATTATTATTATTATTATTATTATTATTATTATTATTATTATTATTATTATTATTATTATTATATTATTATTATTATTATTGTTATTATTATTATTACATATCTTATTATTATTACTGCATTGTTTAAGTTATTATTATGATTATTTTAGTTATTATTATTATATTGTTGTATTGTTTTGGTTTGCTATGATTGTTATCAAATATCCTCTTCATTATTTCTAAATGGATTCCTTTCATTCTTGAATCATCAATACAATCTTCATGTAATATTATCCTCATTGTTATTAGTTGAATTGTCATCTTCATTAAAAAATGATCAATACAGATAATAATTTATGAAACTTGATAAGAAAAAGCGGAAGATAAGATTTATGTAACTAGGAAGAAAAATCGAGGAAGGAGAATGACTTCACCACAAAGTTTGTAAGTTTGTACATCATGACAAGCACAAGGGGAGGAAATCCTAAACCAGTCTATGTGAGAGAGGGAATTGGGATGTGGATTGTTGGGCTGACTACTGATGGCCACAAACTGAGACAGTTCTCTGACAGGGACAGACATAGAGCAGACAGGTTTTGGATCAAAGAAATTTGACCAGTTCCATTGCTCTGGATAACATAAATCGATGTTCAAATTTCCTTGAAAAGTACATTCATTTAAGAGTTAAAGATATTGACCTCACATTATAACTTAGCAAGTTTTCCTGAATCTTCTCAACTTTTCAGAGAAATGAATTATTGGAACTGATTTCACTTGTTGATATACGTTAAACCTTTTGCTGGGTGGCATATCTGCAGATCATTATGCACTACATTCTGTACATAAATAGAAACGAATACAGCTATACAAGAAATAGTTAAAATTATGACTAAACCTAAAAAAATAATTTTTAAAAATTCTGAGTATGGACACTTAACTACATATAAAAATTTCTTACAATTACCTTGGCTGATCACTTCTTTAAAAACTTTTTAAAACATAATGGCAAAGAGCACTTCAGTTTAAAAGAATATTCTTTTTAAAAAAAAGTTATGGCAAACCTAAATTCTATCTCCACGGACATAATTCCACAGATATCAATCTAGACAGAAGAATGAGCTGCATGGCAGTGTAGCTTCCAAAACAGTAGCATGCAAACTCCATCACCCTCAGCCCTGCCGTCCTCTTCACACATTACAAAAAAAAAAATTAAAACCAAAATCATTTATCACAAAGTGCTGAATAAAACGTGAAAAATTGAAGGAGCCTTTGCTGTTCAACAAATCATGGGCTAAAATGATCACAAAAATAATTCTTTTGGTTCCTTTATCTCCCATATTTGATTCTTGCAGACCTAAATTGATTCACCCAATTCTGCTGGGCCTACGAGATTTTTAAGTTTAGCAAACTGACTATCAAAAACACTGCATCACTTCATCACCTCATCTATATATGATAAAAACCAACAGACCTGTTGGCCCACCAGCCTAGATAGATCTAATGATATCTCTGGCTCAAGACAAGTAGGAATTCTATTATGCACTAGAACAATGCATCATGGTTTCTCACTAACAACTCTTTAAATAATTCTGATGATCTGTGAGCAAACAGAAGAATATATGCTGTCAACTTCATAAAAGGTGAAAATAAATATTAAATGAGAATCGACTAAAATGCTTGATGGTTAGCTATATACAGAACCACTCGTAAAATGAGCAAATAAAACCTGTACTTCTCTATGAACTAAAGAACAGGGCCTAAAAACTGAATTTGTTTTACCAAGACATTCACAAGGCAAAGTTCAATCCCACATGTGAGCACACATACACAAAATTTACAAAAAAGTATAAAGAGTTATTGCCCCTCTCATTTGCTGCCATTAGTAACATACACATCCTAATTGAGCTTATTTTATGATACCCTTGCTTCTAAGTGCTCTATAACTAATCCTAGATCTACTGAGCAAAGGTTTAAGTTTTTACAAAAATCTATTTGAACAAGGGCCAAAGAAGAAAACACACAAAAAAAAAAACAACTGAGCTGCTGAGATCAGTAACACATTGGAGCTACACTGTGCCAACATTTGTTTTCTTGATCTGAATATGGCTTGTTCAAAAATAATAAAACACAATATAACTTCAGAATAACTTTGTTAATTACGTTTTACCTCAAATCACTTTCTTTTTATTACCATAAATTTAGATAGTGGAGCCACTAAAACCTCATCGTATATTACAATTATTAAATCATGCTAACAACAGATGGCAGATTTACATGTAAATACAACTGCAACACTGCCTCCTAAATTTTTGTAAGGATAGATCAACTTATGACGACTTAATATTTACCAGAGAGGCCACTTTATCAGCTTTTGATTCCTTGGTCTTTTAATGTCTCTCTGCTTCATTTGTTTGGAAAAAAACATCCTCATATCCTAAGTCCTCCTTAACCATCCCCAAATCTTTTAAATACTTTTTTTTTAAAGATGTTCTTCACTCATGTTATGTAAAACATTTTAATCTTGACGGACAAGTCATGAATTCATGATAATCTTTACTGACATGCTATGAAGCCATGATAATTTTCATTCACATGTCTTTTAGTCATGATAATCTTCATTCACATATCTTAAAATCACGATAATCCTCTATTATATGTCATGATAATTTTTACTCACATGCTGTCTAAACATGATCATCTTCATTAAGATTTTCATAAATTCTTTACACATGGATATCATGAGATGCATTGGATTAACCACATTAACAATAGAATTAAAAAGCAGAAACCATAAGTGTAACAGAAACATATGGAAGAAAATTGCATTGGCAAAACAAAAAAATAGCTTTCAAAACAACATCATATCTTCATATAAACTATAACCATGTACAGTACAAGAGCTGAACTTGCCAAATGCTTCATGAGATCAAAACTTAGTTTGGAGTCTTCCCCTAAACAACCTCACATACACTAGGTTAAGTTCTGTACTCACTGCTGAAACAAATCACACACTTTAGTACAAGAATCAAACGAACAAAAAAAAAGTTAGAGGAAGATTTTAGCAAATGTACTAATCACAAGCTTTATAATGATTAGAGTAAAAAGTAAATGTACATAATTACAACTTAACAACTCTAAGATACCATTATCTAGGAAAAACTGATGCACCAAGAAAAGAAGATGGAAGTCTATCATTCAACTGAACATGACTCCATATTAATTGTTTCCAGACTAAGCCAGTGAGACGTGTAGTTAGGCATGCGTAGAATACTATATGAGATGTTTGCTCTCATTATACATTATAAAACTGCGCAAACACCAAAGTTAATGATGACATTCATAATTGAAAGCAGATTTCGAGCTTATGGGAAGTTAAAAGTTTGTCATTAATCCAATTTTTTGTTATTGTAAGGATATAATCAAAACTAAAACAATACGGGTTAAAAGATGAATTGATAGTAGTAAACCCCATCACCAATATCTGCAAACTTCACTCTCTGAGGAGAGATCCTCAGGGTTGTGGTATCAAGAAACATGAGCCAATCTGGCCAAAATCTAAAATCTGGCCAGCGCTCTGCCTGCGGCCCTGGGATACTTACACATGTGTCACTGCAAGCACCAAATTCAACATTAAGACTTCTATAGTTCTAATATACAAGAAGTTTTCTTTTTACATCTAACAAAAATATTAGAGGTAACTTCAGCTTGCAACATTTTCTCAACCAACTGTTAGAGCAGAACCTCAGTCAAAACCATATTCAGAGAGATCTGCCTATAATAATCCCATGGTGCAAAAGTTAACCATTCCTCACTTTTTTCCTGACAGAAAAAAAATTGCCAATCTTCAACCTCCTCACTAGATTTTGCTCCATAGCTTGTAAACTCCTGTGCATGTGACACTGATTCAGAACAAGATATTCAATCATGGCAACAGTAATAACATTGGAAGTAACAGCATTAGGATAATCTTTACATATATTTTGTACCCGATTCCACCATTTTCATATTATTAGTTTCAAAGAAGGGAGATAAAACTTCTGAGTGCCTTATTAATCAGATTATGCAGTTATGTACAACGGTATTCTCATTTATTTACCTCTACAAAATGCCATTGACATTGCCAACACTTCATGCTGAGTATACAAACATACCCTCTCTCTTTTCCTCGGTTGCCTCCTGCACCACTTTCAACACTTCATGCTGGGTATACAAACATACCCTCTCTCTTTTACTCGGTTGCCTCCTGCACCACTTTCAACACTTCATGCTGGGTATACAAACATACCCTCTCTCTTTTACTCGGTTGCCTCCTGCACCACTTTCAACACTTCATGCTGGGTATACAAACATACCCTCTCTCTTTTACTCGGTTGCCTCCTGCACCACTTTCAACACTTCATGCTGGGTATACAAACATACCCTCTCTCTTTTACTCGGTTGCCTCCAGCACCACTTTCAACACTTCATGCTGGGTATACAAACATACCCTCTCTCTTTTACTCGGTTGCCTCCTGCACCACTTTCAACACTTCATGCTGGGTATACAAACATACCCTCTCTCTTTTACTCGGTTGCCTCCTGCACCACTTTCAACACTTCATGCTGGGTATACAAACATACCCTCTCTCTTTTACTCGGTTGCCTCCTGCACCACTTTCAACACTTCATGCTGGGTATACAAACATACCCTCTCTCTTTTACTCGGTTGCCTCCTGCACCACTTTCAACACTTCATGCTGGGTATACAAACATACCCTCTCTCTTTTACTCGGTTGCCTCCTGCACCACTTTCAACACTTCATGCTGGGTATACAAACATACCCTCTCTCTTTTACTCGGTTGCCTCCTGCACCACTTTCAACACTTCATGCTGGGTATACAAACATACCCTCTCTCTTTTACTCGGTTGCCTCCTGCACCACTTTCAACACTTCATGCTGGGTATACAAACATACCCTCTCTCTTTTACTCGGTTGCCTCCTGCACCACTTTCAACACTTGCACAATGCAAAAGAATTAAAGTACAGAAAAAAAAAAAAATAAAAGTTATTATGTCAAATGAAGTCTATGTACAAATTAGATCTTGTTTACATAATTATCACATTTCTGCTTAGAGACATGTGTCTATCACTTCATATTTAGTCAAGCATGACTTGGAGCCCTTCATGTGTCCCAACAGCTACAAGAAAACTGGCCAGTTTAGTCCAAGTCACAAAACTTCAGCACACTTCAAAAACAGATATTTATTATTGAAAAGGGGACATAACTAGAGCAAAGTTTCAAGTTTTCTTGCAGAAACTTGTCTTTAAAAATTTCTCATATTTTTAATGAAAAAGCTAGCTTTGTAATGTATCAGATATTAAAAGATGTTCAAAGTTAAAAAAAATAAAAAAGACCCACTGACAACCAATCTCAAGGCTTAGTGAACCACAGCACCATCTGCTAGGCCTGATTAAGAAGTAGATTTTCTCAGATAGAAATTGATGGCATTATGTCATGTTATAAGAGTTCCTCGACCTGATGCTTTACACTATGATTAAGGATAGTCGAGAGAGGTTTTGATAAGATTGTTGGATAAAATAAACGTTAATAAAATTCTTTAAACTTCCTGTCATTTATTTTCAGTAAAAAGAAATTAAAAAATATTACAGGTATATAATCATGGACTGCAGTGAAGAAGGGAAAAATGAATTGGGTAAAGGGGAAAAATGGGAGAAGGGATCTTAGTTTAGAGAATCTTGTAGTAAAAATCAGCATTAAAGTATTGAACTCTATAGTCAGCCTCTGTTTTTATAAATCTTAGAAATCACGTTAAGTTCTGATACTTTTTGTGCCATTTGTGTATTACGATGAATTTTTTTTTAAAAAGGCCAATAAAAAATTTACACAAATTTTCTTTTTGAAAGTAGTCATTTGAAGTGGCCTTTGATTGTATCGTTCTAATATGAATAAAGTGAATTAATCAACGTACTTCAAAAGGAACCCTAAAAAAATCTTTCAAACTGAGAACCAAGGTTTTTATCATTTTGCTAAAAAAAAAAGTAAAGTAAACATGTGATTTGATAGAGGGTGAATCTCAGATGAAAAAATTCTAGAAACATGTGATTTGATGGAGGGTGAATCTCAGATGAAACAATGCTATAAACATGTGATTTGATGGAGGGTGAATCTAAGATGAAACAATTCTAGAAAAATGAAGTCTGCAGGACAGGATTCATGACTACAGTAACACAGAGCTGGCTTCACAATGGATACATTTGTAATTGAGAAACTTTGCTGAGCACAACATTGGGAAGGATTCTATAATTTATAAATTGTAAATATTAAGATTGTATTCATATAGAGTAATATATTTTCTTTGATTCTCTGAGAATAAAATAATTGCATTTGCAGTGAGAACAGTGATTAGAGATGCAGAGAAAGGGAGAAGAGAAATATGCTTAAACAGTAAGATTGAAAACATTTGTGCAAGAGACGGAGGGAGAAAGAGAGAACACACAAAGGAAGAAAGGAGCAGAGGGAGAGAGAGAGAGAGAGAGAGAGAGAGAGAGAGAGAGAGAGAGAGAGAGAGAGAGAGAGAGAGAGAGAGAGAGAGAGAGAGAGAGAGAGAGAGAGAGAGAGAGAGAGAGAGAGAGAGAGAGAGAGAGAGAGAGAGACAGAGAGAGACAGAGAAAGAAATCTTTAGAAACAGTCTATGTTATAAGGGCAAGATGGATGGATGCTTGTGTGACTGGACAACTTTGTACAATTGTCACAAACAAACTAATGAGTTGTGTGTGTGTGTTGCAGGTGCTATACTTCTGTAGACTTATCATCATCATCATCACAGACTTGCTCAGTGGTGTGCATTGCTTGCTGCTGGCTGTACACAACAGGTCCTGTCTCTAGTGACGCTGAACACTGAGAGCCTGAGAATTCTGGGGCTACAGTTGGAGTTGCGGTTGCTGTGGTTGGTGCTGACAAGGTTGCTGCCTGGAAGGCTGAGTTGGGACTGTGGGGGAGGTTGCCCCCCATCGGGTTCGGTGTTGAGGGAGGAGGGCTTTCAGACTCCTCTTTGATTGGTTCCATCTCACTTTTCTCTGAAACTTGGTCCTTGAAGGACAAGTAAGATGAACATGTTAACATTTCAAACTTCAAGAATGCAGTTCTGCTTCCGCTAAACGTGCTAAAAATAATAAAATCCTTGTAGGCATGACCAAGTTCATTCATTTAGAATATAAACAATCTGAACCAAAAAAATATTCCAAATAAAAATCCGAACTGTACTTCCAGAGTACAAGGGTAACTACAGTTTATATTGCAGGGCCATTGCCAGATAGTTCTGTTGTTTGAATGATGGATGATCATCAATGATCAAGAGGTGTTGTTGATTATAACTTGAGATGGCTATTTTTAGATGTACTGAGAAAAGTTTTTTGTATAGTGGAGGTGATGTAGCATCATACTTGCATCTAAGTAGAAGCTGCTGTCTTCCCCTTTCAATTCTTCTACTTAACACACTCAAGCTAATCACTTAAAGACTGAAGAACTTCTAAAGTAACACTTTCTTCATCAAATTGGCCTAAATTAAAACTAACAATACCAACCCCTATTTCCACCCACCCAAACCCCCCTCCCCCCAAAAAAAAAAAATTATTTGAGTACGGTGTGATATTTTTTGCACAAAATAATTAAAGATGTTGAATGTTACCTTGAGAGAAGAAGTTGACATTTTGTCTGATTCCATGTTAATAACTGGTGCGCGAGTCTGCTCCTCTTCTTCCCTCTTGATGTATGCTGCCCAGAATTCATAATTTTCCTTCATATTCTTGGTCAGTAGACAATGCACTTTGCGCGGTGGCTTACGTTCCTTAACTGGTGTCAGATCTACATGGGAAAGTTCAAAGATAACATAGAGATAAAAAAAAAACCACTTCTTTCTTTGGTGACATTTGCAATTATATCATATTTTTCCCTTTTAACACACAGTCATTTAAGGCACACTCTTGAAGCACATAATCAACTTTAACATCATTTTTGTTTTATCATAATTCAAACAATTTATTAAAAAACAAATTTCGTTATGCTGCTGTTGTAATACTATAGAATCCATTGCTTAAAGCTCTCTCACACAATAAAGGATAATAAAAAAAAAAAGAAATATTAGCAACTTTTTGTTTTAGCACTCAAAAGGGTTCACATGTAAATGCACACTTGTACCTAGATCATTGTCAATATCGTCAGTGTCAACATCTTCATCATCCTCTGTATCTTTGCCTGCACTTGTATCTAATTCATCATGGCCTGGGTTAAAAAAAGAAGTGTAAATAAGACTTTAGTCCTTAAAAGTTTCTGCAAAATTTAAAGCAAGAATAAGAATAAAAAAAAAAAACTATGGATGAACGAACCATGAGGCAAAGAACATCTTTCTAGATGAGCACACCACTACAGTCAGATACTGTAACTCAAGTGAGTTACTTCAGGTTTTCGTTTTGGCTTTTGCAAGTTATCAGTTGGTTTCATTTTTTGTTACACATCTCAATAAATGCAATCAACGCAATTTCTCCAAATGTATAAGGATCCTAAAAAATACATTTTAAAAACCAAATCTACCCACAGCTTCCAAACTGTCTTGGTTAAGTTTTAGAATGAATGCTGATGTCATTTTATTTTTACACAGAGAAGGTTGTTGTAGCGGTCAAAATAACTGTGTCATCATGCTTCGACTGTAAAAAGATGACCTTTCAATCCAGCCATTTTGTTGGTCTGATCAAACTGGTGCAACAGTGTGTAGAGGTATAAAGACAGCAAAACCCCATTTAACCATTCTATCGGTGTGACGTCTCAGATCTTACACAAATTATTCTGTCATAATTCAGCCTGGAATGGTTTATTTTAAAAAGGACATCTGCATGTCAATAGGAAAGCTTTTACAAAAGCCTTTGTTTCAAAAAAGGATTATGAGCTTTGAAGAATAAGCCTTTATCCAATTAGTTTATGGTCTTCTTTGTGCATTGATTAGTATGTGACCATCCTTGTTCCATCTTATAAATCATACATGTATGTACAATAATCTGGATCAATATCAGCCATGTCCCTATGAGAAGTTATGGTCAGCCTATTGAATACAGCCATGCTAACAGATTCAATAGTATTATGATAACAAAGTTGATTACAATCATCTGACGAAGACATCACAACTCAGACTAAGTTCTAAATTGTATGACAAACCCTATCTTTCTAGAGTTACTTTGGTCTATTCTTGTTTTATTGTTTCTGAACTTTCCATGGACTCGCCAGACATAAGCAAACAGAGGTCAAAGCCATTTCTACCTACCTCATGTGACTACTGGATTTGCAATTATCATGCAGGCACTGTTTACACTCCCAAGTGCCTCTTTGAGATAAATTACCCTATACCGTTGTAGAAGAGAGGAAATCATTTGAAAGATACTGGTATACAATCTAACCAAAGCCTTTCTGAAGATGCACATGGCTCTCATGACGTGCTTTGCACATAGAGATGAGTTGATTTTGAGGACAACGAGTTTTGAAAAAATATCGAATGTCAAAGTTTGGGCACAGAACTATTATTATTCTAAAAAGAGATCAAACTTCTTCCACGTTTTGAGATACATGGAGTACTGATTTGAAATAAAATCTACTTTTCAAGGTATTTTTCCATGCATCTAGCTCAACTGCATTGGTAATGATCAAAATCTGACAGAAAAATGATGCACACAATCTTGACGTATAAGGGTAGTCGACTCAGCAGTGGCAAGAGTGACAGACTGGAACAGTTGAAAACTTGCAGCATGGAGCCAAGTACACCACTAACCTACAGGGCTCATTGCTCCAAGTTACGATTATCCTCACTTATTGCTACAAGGATACCATGGATGCACTGTTGATCTAAGCAGAGGATCATACTTCATGTTTTATCAATCAGTTGATTGTTTGATATAGTTTACCCTTTATACAGTGATCTCAGGTTAGCCCTGTTATGCTCATGAGAGCTAAGGAAAATCTCAAGCCATCCAAGATCACCTGGAGTATGCTGGAGACAATGTAGGAAAGATGGTTTTTTGGGGCTTGCAGGTATAAGACCAGTGCTCTATACAATTTGTGACCGAGCCTTCATCTTCCAGTTCTATGAACCATTCACTACACACATATATATATATATATATCAGATCCTATAGTCTTGATAGAGTTCTATGAACCATTCACTACACACATATATATATATATATATATCAGATCCTATAGTCTTGATAGAGTTCTATGAACCATTCACTATACACATATATATATATATATCAGATCCTATAGTCTTGATAGAGTTCTATGAACCATTCACTATACACATATATATATATATATCAGATCCTATAGTCTTGATAGAGTTCTATGAACCATTCACTATACACACATATATATATATATCAGATCCTATAGTCTTGATAGAGTTCTATGAACCATTCACTATACACACATATATATATATATCAGATCCTATAGTCTTGATAGAGCCTGAACACACAAACTTCAGGTCATGATAGAAACAAACCTTCCTGGCCGTCCTCATCCACCCACGTGCCTGGCAACAAACCCCCGGTCACCATGGCGTTGCACAGCGGTGCCACTAGGTGGTTGATGAAGGTCTCCTGGAGTTTGGCAAGTTGTGGATTTCTCCGATCCATGTAGGGGGAGATCGGCAAGCCCAGACTAGCTTCCTCATCTCCCTGAATCAAAAGTTGGAGGAGAAAAAGGGAAGGATTGGGAGAGAGGAGCATGGAAAGGTTACAAGGGATCCAAATCGCAATGAGGTGGGTCATTTCCATATTGAATATTTTTAAAAGCTTGAAGGAAAGGTGGATATAGCCAGAGAATGAATTAAATTAAATCTTTAGAGCAAAAAAATTATAGCAAAAACTGTAATAGAGGGGTATGCAGATAGTGTTGTAGGTAGAGAGAGAAAGAAAGAGAGAGAGAGAGAGAGAGAGAGAGAGAGAGAGAGAGAGAGAGAGAGAGAGAGAGAGAGAGAGAGAGAGAGAGAGAGAGAGAGAGAGAGAGAGAGAGAGAGAGAGAGAGAGAGAGAGAGAGAGAGAGAGAGAGAGAGAGAAAGAGAGAGAGAGAGAGAGAGAGAGAAAGAGAGAGAGAGAGAGAGAGAAAGAGAGAGAGAGAGAGAGAGAGAGAGAGACAGAGAGAGAGAGAGAGAGAGAGAGAGAGAGAGAGAGAGAGAGAGAGAGAGAGAGAGAGAGAGAGAGAGAGAGAGAGAGAGAGAGAGAGAGAGAGAGAGAGAGAGAGAGAGAGAGAGAGAGAGAGAGAGAGAAAGAGAGAGAGAGAGAGAGAGAGAGAGAGAGAGAGAGAGAGAGAGAGAGAGAGAGAGAGAGAGAGAGAGAGAGAGAGAGAGAGAGAGAGAGAGAGAGAGAGAGAGAGAGAGAGAGAGAGAAAGAGAGAGAGAGAGAGAGAGAGAGAAAGAGAGAGAGAGAGAGAGAGAAAGAGAGAGAGAGAGAGAGAGAGAGAGAGAGAGAGAGAGAGAGAGAGAGAGAGAGAGAGAGAGAGAGAGAGAGAGAGAGAGAGAGAGAAGCATGTCTACTCCCGTGCTACTGGCATATGTCTGAGAAGAACCCACTTGTTCATAGAACTCCTCAGCAATCCGATAAGTCCACTGCTGATGGAGGTTCTTGGCCTTTGCTGGTCCATTAATGTCCGCCAGTTTGATGACCATCTGAGTGACCAGTAGCCTATCCGTCTCCAGCGTCCAGTCAACTCCAGCTGCATCCTCATCATTGACCTAGAGGAGGGACCACCACGAGGAGGAAAGAAATTCGTGATCACAAGATTCTGTGCGAAAAATTGTTCAAAACATTGTCCAAACCTAGGCTGTGCCATCTGCTGCTCTACAAGATCCCTTACAGCAGAACAAGACTGTCTTAGTTGTTTTTATGGTTACATAGAACGAAAGAGTTCAGTTAGGTAACACATTGTACGTTAGCAAGACATCAGATACTGTCTTTTTTTTTTTTTCAAAGTATAATGAACACTGCATAGAAAACCGTTGAGAGGTCTCTGCCATATTTTTATTATAAGTTTTAATGTTTTCACCAACAATGCAAAATGTTCAAAATTCATGAAACTCCAATGATATCAAGATTTTCGGCCGCACCGAGCCTGTTGAGTTTGAAGCAGACGTGCCCTATTCCTACCTTAGCATTGAACTCTGCAAGGATCTCAAAGTGACGCTTCAGATCTGTTGCCAAGATGGCCTCTATCACAAGGAACCGGAAGCGCTTGAACTCGGCCGCCTCAAGGCCTGAGATGAAGTAGTTGTTGGGGTTATTGAGGAGGAGGGACCACGCTGAGGCTGCGTGGTAGTTTTCCAACACTGACCGATCATTGTAGAGTACAGCCTGAGGATGGGACAGACAAACACAATACCAATATACAGAAATGTGTTAGATACATGTTCACACTGCGGTGGCAATGAAGGCTGAATTCATTGCTCAGAAGTAAGAAAGCAAAAGCTACTTACTAGACCAGAGACAATCAAGGCATCTAAGGCTTACAATATACATATCGACGATGGTATTAGTGCTACTTGGTACCTGTGGGGCTGTGGTGGCTACTAGGAAAGCGTTTGTCCTTCCTGGGTGATCATAGTCGTGCATGGCTGCCGCTGTGTACAGCGCCATCAGTTCCAGTGCTGGCAAGTTGCCTCCCATGATGCCATAGGAGTCCTGGGCCATGAAGCTGGTGCGGTGTGCCATCAAGGATCTGTCCGGCGTCTCTGTGTCTGAGGAGAGACATGATTTGACAGTCTAGTCTGGGCTGTCACGTCGCAATTCCTAGTTTCGATCTCTATGATGATACAGTTCCTAGTTTTGATCTCTATGATGATACAGTTCCTAGTTTTGATCTCTATGATGATACAGTTCCTAGTTTCGATCTCTATGATGATACAGTTCCTAGTTTTGATCTCTATGATGTTACAGTTCCTAGTTTTGATCTCTATGATGATACAGTTCCTAGTTTTGATCTCTATGATGTTACAGTTCCTAGTTTTGATCTCTATGATGATACAGTTCCTAGTTTCGATCTCTATGATGTTACAGTTCCTAGTTTTGATCTCTATGATGATACAGTTCCTAGTTTTGATCTCTATGATGATACAGTTCCTAGTTTTGATCTCTATGATGATACAGTTCCTAGTTTCAATCTCTATGATGATACAGTTCCTAGTTTTGATCTCTATGATGATACAGTTCCTAGTTTCGATCTCTATGATGATACAGTTCCTAGTTTTGATCTCTATGATGATACAGTTCCTAGTTTCGATCTCTATGATGTTACAGTTCCTAGTTTTGATCTCTATGATGATACAGTTCCTAGTTTTGATCTCTATGATGATACAGTTCCTAGTTTCGATCTCTATGATGTTACAGTTCCTAGTTTTGATCTCTATGATGATACAGTTCCTAGTTGTTATCTCTATGATGATACAGTTCCTAGTTGTTATCTCTATGATGATACAGTTCCTAGTTTTGATCTCTATGATGATACAGTTCCTAGTTTTGATCTCTGTGATGATACAATTCCTAGTTTTGATCTCTATGATGATACAGTTCCAAGTTTCAATCTCTATGATGTTACAGTTCCTAGTTTTGATCTCTGTGATGATACAGTTCCTAGTTTTGATCTCTGTGATGATACAGTTCCTAGTTTCAATCTCTATGATGTTACAGTTCCTAGTTTTGATCTCTGTGATGATACAGTTCCTAGTTTCAATCTCTATGATGTTACAGTTCCTAGTTTTGATCTCTGTGATGATACAATTCCTAGTTTTGATCTCTATGATGATACAGTTCCTAGTTTTGATCTCTGTGATGATAAATTTCTTAGTTGTTATCTCTATGATGATACAGTTCCTAGTTTTGATCTCTATGATGATACAGTTCCTAGTTGTTATCTCTATGATGATACAGTTCCTAGTTTTGATCTCTATGATGATACAGTTCCTAGTTTTGATCTCTGTGATGATACAATTCCTAGTTTTGATCTCTATGATGATACAGTTCCAAGTTTCAATCTCTATGATGTTACAGTTCCTAGTTTTGATCTCTGTGATGATACAATTCCTAGTTTTGATCTCTATGATGATGCAGTTCCTAGTTTTGATCTCTGTGATGATAAATTTCTTAGTTGTTATCGCTATGATGTTACAGTTCCTAGTTTTGATCTCTATGATGATACAGTTCCTAGTTTTGGTCTCTATGATGATACAGTTCCTAGTTTCGATCTCTATGATAATACATTTCTTAGTTGTTATCGCTATGATGTTACAGTTCCTAGTTTCGATCTCTATGATGATACAATTCCTAGTTTTGGTCTCTATGATGTTACAGTTCCTAGTTTTGATCTCTATGATGATACAGTTCCTAGTTTTGATCTCTATGATGATACAGTTCCTAGTTTCGATCTCTATGATAATACATTTCTTAGTTGTTATCGCTATGATGATACAGTTCCTAGTTTTGGTCTCTATGATGATACAGTTCCTAGTTTTGGTCTCTATGATGATACAATTCCTAGCTTTGGTCTCTATGATGATAAATTTCCGACTTTTAATCTCTACGGTGATACAGTTCCTAATTTTGATTCTTTATGATGATATATTTCCTTGTTTCAGCCCCTTAGTCGCGGGAGATACAAAATTCTAACTGGGACAGAATAAGGTAAATACATACATATTAACCTCACGCGGCAGTGGTTTGATATGAAATAAAGCAAAGTGCCAGGTGATAACTACCACACTTGACCACCATGAATAACGTCCACAGATATGCTCAGACCTGCCACTCTCCAAGGAAAGAAAATCTGAATGATTCTGTCAAAAAATCTGTATCTGCCCCAACCCCCCCCAAAAAAAAACAACAAAAAAAAAACAAAAAACAACACCCCCCAAAAAACAAAAAACAAAAAAAAAACAACCAAACCCTGAGTGACTCGCTTTATTTTGCTTCCTAAAGCATGCATTACAAACCGCACACAATTCGGTCTCTGGAGAATGTCATGAATCAGTTTAGCTCTGTACTCTGATAAATACAAGGTCTCTTAGCTTGTCATTCTTCCTTGTGAAAAATTCTAAACAATCTTAAGATTTTTTTACACACCTCTTTCAGCTTAAATCAAGTACTTTTTGCCTTACAATACTATTAAGTGACGCAATGAATTGGGTGGCATTGGCACTTTGCAGTATTTGATGAATTGACATAGAGCAGAGCTGCCAACCCAGTTGTATGGGAAATGTACAACGTGACTTCAAAAGGTTTATTTTTATATGAAATTTTGCTAGATCCAGCTATTGAAAACTCAACCAGATGTTTCATGGGAAGCAAATTGCCAATTTGCTGGAAAGTTGTAATATTTTATTTTATAAATAATCTTAAGAGCGTGATCCACTCTATTATTCAATCACTTCATTGACAAACAGACTAATTAAAGTGCAAAAATTACGCTATGACGGTGAGATTGTTAAACATGATTTAGATGTAACTTAAATAAAATGATAAAAAATCATAGATGTTGTGCAGATTGAAAAGTTCGCATCCGGATGAAGACTCCTGACAAGAAATCTGATAACATAATCAGATCAAGATTTCACTTTTTACAGTCTCGTGTCATTTCATCTTGATTTATTCTAGTTCTATTTAGGATTTCTCAATCGATCTTGATAACTGATGCTACCTTCTTTGAATTCTGCACTTTGTGCTCTTCATGTATTAATGTAACAGGAAAAAAGAACAGCACGTTGACAGGTTTGCTCAACACAAGCATATTTTTTAAATCACACACGACAAGGGAAACACATTGAAGAAAGTGAATGATAAATATAGACGAAGAGATTGTGGGAAAAAAATGAAAGATACCAAGGAACTTAAAAAGGCACAAAGGACAAGATGGATATATATTTATATATATATATATATATATATATATATATATATATATAGATAGATAGATAGATAGATAAATAGATAGATAGATAGATAGATTGATAGATATAGAAAATCTTACCTTTAATTATATATATCTAATATATAGTTTGAATATAAGTTGGAAGAATTAAAGGTAAGATTTTCGAGAGAGAGAGAGAGAGAGAGAGAGAGAGAGAGAGAGAGAGAGAGAGAGAGAGAGAGAGAGAGAGAGAGAGAGAGAGAGAGAGAGAGAGAGAGAGAGAGAGAGAGAGAGAGAGAGAGAGGCCAAGAGTTTTCGCAAAAACAAAGGGAGTGGCTTCTCCAACGACTGAAAAGACTAGAATAATGGCTGAGAAGTCACAGCTCTACACTCTATACTGTCGCCCAATGAAACCAGAGAGAGTCGCTCATAGAGAGGCTTCAGTGTGATAGTGGAGATCAAACAGATCATCTGCACGAAAAAAGGAAAATACAAGTAGTGAACATAAAAACATGAAAGTTGTGGAAAAAACAAAACAAAACAAAAAAAAAACAAAACAAAACAAAAAACCAATAAAACAACAAGCAAGCACACAAGCCAAGAAAGCTGGCAGTTTTGTAGCCTGAAGACTTAGATCAGTATTAGATCCAGTGAGGAGAGATCAATATTGAGATCGACTGACGCGAAATCTGTGGTGGCTTGAAACAACTAATTGAGATCTTAGAGCTCCATTGATTTTTGTCGGGTCACAGACTAAGGTATTGCTATCTCCATCTAAACATTTCCGAGAGTGAAATCTAAAGGATGTTTAACCATTTTTAAAGTCCAATTAAATTTTACGCGCAGTTTATTGATTGCAATTTTTTTTCATTTTGTTTATATTCACTTGAACCAGATTTGTGGAATATAAAAAGTTTATAACATGAACTTTTAGAGAGGCTCTTCAGGAGAGAAAAATAATGGTTTTATGTCAATACATGTACTTCGGTCTCTTTATGCACCCAAAATTTATGTGTTCTGACAATTGAGTGGAATAATGTGAGCTGGCTCCTCCCCCACCCTATCGCTCTCTCTCTATATATATCTCTCCCTCTCTCTCTCTCTCTCTCTCTCTCTCTCTCTCTCTCTCTCTCTCTCTATATATATATATATATATATATATATATATATCTCCCTCTCTCTATATCTCTCTCTCTCTATATATATATATATATATATATATCTCCCTCTCTCCCTCTCTCTCTCTATATATATATCTCTCTCTCTCTCCCCGTGAGCACAAAACCTGGTCGGCGTACCCCACTCAGCCTCCGTCGGGTTTATCCGTGTTTGAGGAGCCCAGCCGTGAACGCAATTTAACTCGAACCCAGTTCCGATTGATATGGTTAAAGTGGTCTGTTGAGTGTCTCTCTCGCTCTCTCTGTCTCTCTGACTCGCCACGTCCCAGCCCGCTCTGCTTCCCTCTCTAACTAACCACACTAGGTATCTCACTGACTCGCCACGTCCCAGCCCGCTCTGCTTCCCTCTCTAACGAACCACACTAGGTATCTCACTGACTCGCCACGTCCCAGCCCGCTCTGCTTCCCTCTCTAACTAACCACACTAGGTATCTCACTGACTCGCCACGTCCCAGCCTGCTCTGCTTCCCTCTCTAACTAACCACACTAGATATCTCACTGACTCGCCACGTCCCAGCCTGCTCTGCTTCCCTCTCTAACTAACCACACTAGGTATCTCACTGACTCGCCACGTCCAAGCCTGCTCTGAACACGGAGCTCTCTCTCTCTCTCTCTCTCTGTCTATCTCTCTGCTTCCCTCTCTAACTAACCACACTAGGTGTCTCACTGACTCGCCACGTCCCAGCCTGCTCTGAACATGGAGCTCTCTCTCTGTCTATCTCTCTACTTCCCTCTCTAACTAACCACACTAGGTATCTCACTGACTCGCCACGTCCCAGCCCGCTCTGCTTCCCTCTCTAACTAACCACACTAGGTATCTCACTGACTCGCCACGTCCCAGCCTGCTCTGCTTCCCTCTCTAACTAACCACACTAGGTATCTCACTGACTCGCCACGTCCCAGCCTGCTCTGCTTCCCTCTCTAACTAACCACACTAGGTATCTCACTGACTCGCCACGCCCCAGCCTGCTCTGAACACGGAGCTCTCTCTCTGTCTATCTCTCTGCTTCCCTCTCTAACTAACCACACTAGGTATCTCACTGACTCGCCACGTCCCAGCCTGCTCTGAACACGGAGCTCTCTCTCTGTCTATCTCTCTACTTCCCTCTCTAACTAACCACACTAGGTATCTCACAGACTCGCCACGTCCCAGCCTGCTCTGCTTCCCTCTCTAACTAACCACACTAGGTATCTCACTGACTCGCCACATCCCAGCCTGCTCTGCTTCCCTCTCTAACTAACCACACTAGGTATCTCACTGACTCGCCACGTCCCAGCCTGCTCTGAACACGGAGCTCTCTCTCTGTCTATCTCTCTCTCTCTCTCTCTCTCTCTCTCTCTCTCTCTCTCTCTCTCTCTGTCTATCTCTCTGCTTCCCTCTCTAACTAACCACACTAGGTATCTCACTGACTCGCCACGTCCCAGCCTGCTCTGCTTCCCTCTCTAACTAACCACACTAGGTATCTCACTGACTCGCCACGTCCCAGCCCGCTCTGCTTCCCTCTCTAACTAACCACACTAGGTATCTCACTGACTCGCCACGTCCCAGCCCGCTCTGCTTCCCTCTCTAACTAACCACACTAGGTATCTCACTGACTCGCCACGTCCCAGCCCGCTCTGCTTCCCTCTCTAACTAACCACACTAGGTGTCTCTCACTGACTCGCCACGTCCCAGCCCGCTCTGCTTCCCTCTTTAACTAACCACACTAGATGTCTCTCACTGACTCGCCACGTCCCAGCCCGCTCTGAACACGGAGCTCAAGTTAGCCACGCCAGGCTGAGAACAAGAAGTGGACAGGCTCTTCTGCTCCTGCTGCGCTCACCTGACTCGCTGGAGGAGCCGTGCCTGGGGAGGCCGTCGCCCGTGTTGACATGCGTGAAGCCTGGGATGGGCTGGGTGGTCAGGTAGTACACGCCATGCAGGACATCCGTGGCGTGGATACGGTTGTGGTCTGAGGACCCATCAAACACACAATGGTCAGTAGCTCGCCCAGGCAAGGTATCAAAATTTTAAACCAAAAGAGGGGGGGGGGAATTATCCAGACCTTTATCACAGATAAAGAGAGAGAGAGAGAGAGAGAGAGAGAGAGAGAGAGAGAGAGAGAGAGAGAGAGAGAGAGAGAGAGAGAGAGAGAGAGAGAGAGAGAGAGAGAGAGAGAGAGAGAGAGAGAGAGAGAGAGAGAGAGAGAGAGAGAGAGAGAGAGAGAGAGAGAGAGAGAGAGAGAGATACGATGTTTCTTCCCCTGCATTTCAATCTTCACTACAACTTATTTCTTCATTCCAAAATCAATGGCTCTACAAACATGGAGTTCTGAGAAACAGGTTTTATGCAAACCAAACGTCACCATCAGATAAACTAGAAGTTCATAATTTGAAAATCCCTGAAGAACAGATCTTCTTCTCCTACCACGCATTCGTGGACATTTAAACACTGTCACCGCAGCTAACAACAGCGCGTGTTGACTGAGTGATGGGCGCGTCGAGGTTCTGATTCTACAGTAGCATTGTCTACTTTACAGAACCGTGTGTTAAGCTTTCAGTATGACAGCATATTGTCTTCACTAAGTAATCGTGTGTTAAGCTATCAAGATGACAGCACATTATCCACACAGAGAACGATGTGTTAAGCTATCAAGGTGACAGCACATTATCCACACTAGAGAACTGTGTGTTAAGCCATGAAGAGGACAGCACATTGTCCACACTAGAGAACCGTGTGTTAAGCTATCAAGATGACAGCACATTGTCCGCACTAGAGAACTGTGTGTTAAGCTATCAAGACGATAACACATTGTTCACACTAAAGAACCGTGTGTTAAGCTATCAAGATGATAACACATTGTTCACACAAAAGAACCGCGTGAAGTTATCAAGATGATTACACATTGTTCACACTAAAGAACCGTGTGTTAAGCTATCAAGATAATAACACATTGTTCACACTAGAGAATCGTGTAATAAGCTATCAAGATGATAACACATTGTTCACACTAGAGAATCCTGTGTTAAGCTATCAAGATGACAACACATTCTTCACGCTAGAGAATCCTGTGTTAAGCTATCAAGATGATAACACATTTTTCACATTAGAGAGTCGTGTATTACGCTATCAAGATGATAACACATTCTTTACGCTAGAGAATAGTGTGTTAAGCTATAAAGATGATAACACATTGTTCACGCTAGAGAATAGTGTGTTAAGCTATCAAGATGATAACACATTCTTCACGCTAGAGAATAGTGTGTTAAGCTATCAAGATGATAACACACTTTTCACGCTAGAGAATAGTGTGTTAAGCTATCAAGATGATAACACATTCTTCACGCTAGAGAATAGTGTGTTAAGCTATCAAGATGATAACACATTGTTCACGCTAGAGAATAGTGTGTTAAGCTATCAAGATGATAACACATTCTTCACGCTAGAGAATAGTGTGAAGCTATCAAGATGATAACACATTCTTCACGCTAGAGAATAGTGTGTTAAGCTACCAAGATGATAACACATTGTCTACGCTAGAGAATAGTGTGTTAAGCTACCAAGATGATAACACATTCTTCACGCTAGAGAATAGTGTGTTAAGCTATAAAGATGATAACACATTCTTCACGCTAGAGAATAGTGTGTTAAGCTACCAAGATGATAACACATTGTCCACGCTAGAGAATAGTGTGTTAAGCTACCAAGATGATAACACATTGTCCACGCTAGAGAATAGTGTGTTAAGCTATCAAGATGATAACACATTGTCCACGCTAGAGAATAGTGTGTTAAGCTATAAAGATGATAACACATTCTTCACGCTAGAGAATAGTGTGTTAAGCTATCAAGATGATAACACATTCTTCACGCTAGAGAATAGTGTGAAGCTATCAAGATGATAACACATTCTTCACGCTAGAGAATAGTGTGTTAAGCTACCAAGATGATAACACATTGTCCACGCTAGAGAATAGTGTGTTAAGCTATCAAGATGATAACACATTCTTCACGCTAGAGAATAGTGTGTTAAGCTATCAAGATGATAACACATTCTTCACGCTAGAGAATAGTGTGTTAAGCTACCAAGATGATAACACATTGTCCACGCTAGAGAATAGTGTGTTAAGCTACCAAGATGATAACACATTCTTCACGCTAGAGAATAGTGTGTTAAGCTATAAAGATGATAACACATTCTTCACGCTAGAGAATAGTGTGTTAAGCTACCAAGATGATAACACATTCTTCACGCTAGAGAATAGTGTGTTAAGCTACCAATATGATAACACATTGTCCACGCTAGAGAATAGTGTGTTAAGCTATCAAGATGATAACACAGTCTTCACGCTAGAAAATAGTGTGTTAAGCTATCAAGATGATAACACATTCTTCACGCTAGAGAATAGTGTGATAAGCTACCAAGATGATAACACATTCTTCACGCTAGAGAATAGGGTGCTGAGACTGTTTTCTTTTATCACCGAGCGCTGGTCGGTCATTCTTGGACGACTTATTCCCAACCATCCCTTCCTCCCCACTTTAAATTTTCTCTCTTTTTACCCTTTCTTTCTTTTAACCCAGACATTACAGAGGAGTATTATCACCAGGAAACCAAGAGACAAAGGTCAAATAATATGTTAAAAAATCTTGTAGTTTTCGGTGTGGAGGTATTCCACGCACTGAGGCCTCAATATTATCCACATGCGAGCTACACTTTAGGCCTAACAGCTAAGTGCACGGGCTTTATCGCACGCACTTTGTTGTTTTTTTTCCCCACACAACAGCAAATTTGCCACCCAGACAAAAAAAATTTCCTCAAAAAGAGTTTCGTTCGATGTCAGTGATGAAAAAAAATTTGCGTACAGGACGATAGCAATGGGAAGAACGAACAAAATAAGGTGAAAGAAAAATCTCCTCATCCGATAATGTAAACAAAAAAGTCGTGTTCAAACAGCTGAGCGTCGATATTGATGGAATGATTTGAGAAACTTATGTGAGCAAGAGAAATAAAAAAAAAAAAGGTTTTGAAATTCTTTCCGCAGCACTTTGAAAGGAAAACAAGAAAACGAGTGTAATTCGATTAAACTGGGAATCGATTCCCGAGACCTGGCCCTGACGTCAAGGTTTGCTAGTCCCACACGCCGCTTTCAAACCGGAGAAAATTGCTGCTCTTTTATTTTAATGGCGAAATAATTGCTGGCAATGTGCGTGTTTGTTGCCGAAGCCTCAAGAATGTCATCCAGATGGCTGCGACTCAACCAGGACTGTTCACATTGGCAGAAAGTGGGCTGGAGTTTGCCAAACACATAACTCAAGTGGATTGTTTACTTGACATGGGGGAAGAAATATCTATGTCAAAGAAACAAGAAATAGGATAATGCTTACCTAGTACTTCAGGAGAAAAACATAGAATTGTTACAAAGGTTATGTTGTAATAACAACAAAAATAAGAATATAACTTAACTTATACAAACAGCAATATCATAATTGATACAAAAATTATAATAGTAATCCTGGTTTCATTCCATCAACACACAACCGCTATTGATGCTGCTGCTGCTGCTGCTGCTGCTGCCACTACTACTACTACTACTACTACTACTACTACTACTACTACTACTACTACTACTACTACTACTACTACTACTACTACTACAACTACTACTACTACTACTACTACTACTACTACTACTACTACTACTACTACTACTACTACTACTACTACTACTACTACTACTACTACTACTACTACTACTACTACTGCTACTACTGCTTCTGCTGCTAAACTACTACTACTACTACTACTACTACTACTACTACTACTACTACTACTACTACTACTACTACTACTACTACTACGTCTACTACTAGTACAACTACTACTAGTACAACTACTACTACTACTACTACTACTACTACTACTACTACTACTACTACTACTACTACTACTACTACTACTACTACTACTACTACCACTACTATTACTACTACTACTGCTACTACTTCTATTGATTTCAATAATAATTATAATAGCAATGCTAATGGCAATAATCATAATTACCAGGCTTAACAACTAGAAAATATATAACTTAAGGTCTTAAAAATATAAACACTCACAGGTTGATACCGAATTACCCGTTAAGGCGAGTCCTGCTAAACCCGACCTACTGACACGGCTTGTCTCTGTAGCCTTAACCCGACCTACTCACATGGCTTGTCTCTGTAGCCCTAACCGACCTACTTACATGGCTTATCTCTGTAGCCCAAACCCGACCTAATTATATGGCTTGTCTCTGTAGCCCAAACCCGACCTACTTATATGGCTTGTCTCTCTAGCCCTAACCCGACCTACTTATATGGCTTGTCTCTCTAGCCCTAACCCGACCTACTTACATGGCTTGTCTCTGTAGCCCTAACCGACCTACTTACATGGCTTGTCTCTGTAGCCCTAACCCGACCTACTTACATGGCTTATCTCTATAGCCCTAACCCGACCTACTTTCATGGCTTATCTCTATAGCCCTAACCCGACCTTCTCACATGGCTTATCTCTGTAGTCCTAACCCGACCTACTTACATGGCTTATCTCTGTAGCCCTAACCCGACCTAATTATATGGCTTATCTCTATAGCCCTAACCCAACCTAATTTCATGGCTTATCTCTATAGCCCTAACCCGACCTTCTCACATGGCTTATCTCTGTAGCCCTAACCCGACCTACTTACATGGCTTATCTCTGTAGCCCTAACCCGACCTAATTATATGGCTTGTTTCTGTAGCCCAAACCCGACTACTCACATAGCTTGTCTCTGTAGCCAAAAACCCGACCTACTCACATGGCTTGTCTCTGTAGCCCATCTCTAGCGCATGGAAGTAGTTGAGAAATTGAGCTAACGGTATCCGGAAAGTCTCCATGAGACCAACTTCTGTGAAAAGCCTGTAGGCCACCTGGAGAACACAGCAAGAGGAACCATCGAGCATAGGGCTATCTTGAGAACACACAGTAGGAACAGCTGGCTAAGGGCCACCCTTATAAACTAGAAAACAATTACAGAACCCGCATTCTAAGTAATTAAAATATTGGCCACTTGGACTTTTAGCTTAAAGTTACATCGAGAAGTATATTTAAGTTACACATCATTAACCATTAGAAACGACCTAGATCTAATCATTTAAAATACAATAAACTTGTAAACCAAAAAACACGACCATTGTAATAATAAGGCTTTACTGTGAATACAACATAATAAAGCATAGTTATAGGCCATCCAGTGGTCAAACTGATAGACAGAAACAGCAAAAAAACATACAGAACAGAGAGAGAGAGAGAGAGAGAGAGAGAGAGAGAGAGAGAGAGAGAGAGAGAGAGAGAGAGAGAGAGAGAGAGAGAGAGAGAGAGAGAGAGAGAGAGAGAGAGAGAGAGAGAGAGAGGAAAGATTGTGGGGAAGACGCTAAACAGGCGGATAAAGAATAGCATACAGCCTCATCTCTGATAAAGCGAATGAGCGAAAAACAGCGAGAGTGAATGAGAGAGGCCTAGACCGAGCGAAATATGGCAGAAGAATGTACAGGCTACGACCAACCTATGAAATGGCAAGAATTGTGATGCAACCAAAAGATGACACGACAGCCGAGAATGAAAAACAAAAAACAAAACAAAAAACAAGCAAAAGCACAGTTTCAGCACGAATTGAGCGCCGTACCTTGGTAAGCACCAGATCTTGTTCCTGTTCAGCCAGATCAAAAATCGGGAAGTCCCATTCGTTCAGACGACTGATTTGCAGCATGGGAACTTTCTCAACGGCCTCTTCCGGGTCAAAGAGTAACTTGATGTCTTCCCCGTCCTCAGACTTGACCTCCACAGTGACCTGATGCTGGTGGGTCAAGTCCTGACCTCTGACCCCATCCGCGGAGTCTGCGCTCTTAGAGGAGGACGTCAGCGGTAACGTGGAGCCGGCGCCAGACTGGCCGCTCCCTTTCCTCCGCCTCACCCTCTTCTCATCCACGTCGTCATCCTCGTCGTCCTCCATGTTACCGTCGTCGCGGTCATGGTAGGGACCGCGCGTGACGAGCTGCGAGCCGCTATCTCTCTCGGTCTCACCCTCATCATCGTCGCCCAGTTGCCGCACTTTGTCCTTGACCTTGGCTACAGAGTTTGGTGAAATTCGAATAAGATCCTGGGTGAAAAGACAGAGGAAAAACGTTTTCAAGAAGTTTAAGCTTGGATTCCTTGCTATCTCCCTTAGCTAGGTATTCAGCATTACCCACATGCACAACTGAAGCTTATGGTTTTAGATCCAGAAAAATCAGAAAAGTCAACTCCACTTGACCACGACATACATCAGATCATAAGGTAGATAATCCTACCTAGAGCGTCAGAAGATCATTATTTCAAATAAGCCCCCTCAGTAAATCCCACAATCAATCACGCGTCTCTCCTGTCTTCTTCTATGCGTCCTCTCTTCCTCCACCCCCCCCCCCCCCCCCCTCAGTAAATCCCACAATCAATCACGCGTCTCTCCTGTCTTCTTCTATGCGTCCTCTCTTCCTCCACCCTCCCCCCCCTCAGTAAATCCCACAATCAATCACGCGTCTCTCCTGTCTTCTTCTATGCGTCCTCTCTTTCTCCACCCTCCCCCCCCTCAGTAAATCCCACAATCAATCACGCGTCTCTCCTGTCTTCTTCTATGCGTCCTCTCTTCCTCCACCCCCCCCCCCCTCAGTAAATCCCACAATCAATCACGCGTCTCTCCTGTCTTCTTCTATGCGTCCTCTCTTCCTCCACCCCCCCTCTCGTCACCGCTCTTTCTCCCAAATTATCCAGATTTTGAACCCATAAATTTCCAACTTGAAACTTATCCCAAGCCATCAAAGGCAAGCAAGGATTGTCAAACACATCTTACTGACAGTCAGAGATCCACTTGGCAAATTTTTTCCCCTGTTTCATGAGAAGATTAATTTCGTTAATTAAATTCACAATTAATGTTGCTTAAGACACACAAGTATGGCCAACGAATGTGGAAAAAAAAAAAAAGAGAAGCAGAAGTCATGAGGTGCGCTTTCATGTATCATTCTCCCATGTTTAGAGACTTTGAGGTCCCAATGTTAAATCTTAAACATTATATAACGCAATGCTCAGTTTTCGCTTATTTATTGG
>JAWDGP010007584.1:67500-87500 GCA_033675545.1 Elysia crispata
ATTATTTCTTTCTTTAACTCTCAGTGTCGCTGCCTTTGCTACCCATTACTCAAACTTAAAAGAAAAAAAAAAAAGACATAGAATCAGGTGCGTAGAATCCCTCTATCACAAATTATACATAACATATTCTGGATCTAGATAAAGTTAATCCCTCTATCTCCACATACATATAACATATTCTGGATCTAGATAAAGATAATCCGTCTATCTCCACATATACATAACATATACTAGATCTAGATAAAGATAATCCCTCTATCTCCACATATACATAACATATACTAGATCTAGATAAAGCTAATCCCTCTATCTCCACATATACATAACATATGCTGGATCTAGATAAAACTAATCCCTCTATCTCCACATATTATACATAACATATGCTGGATCTAGATAAAGCTAATCCCTCTATCTCCACATATTATACATAACATATACTAGATCTAGATAAAGCTAATCCCTCTATCTCCACATATACATAACATATACTAGATGTAGATAAAGCTAATCCCTCTATCTCCACATATTATACATAACATATACTAGATCTAGATAAAGATAGTCCCTCTATCTCCACATATACATAACATATGCTGGATCTAGATAAAGCTAATCCCTCTATCTCCACATATACATAACATATGCTGGATCTAGACAAAGCTAATCCCTCTATCTCCACATATTATACATAACATATACTAGATCTAGATAAAGCTAATCCCTCTATCTCCACATATACATAACATATGCTGGATCTAGATAAAGCTAATCCCTCTATCTCCACATATTATACATAACATATACTAGATCTAGATAAAGCTAATCCCTCTATCTCAACATCAACACAACTTATGTTGGATCTAGATAAAGCTAGCTAAAATAAAATAAGTGAACAATCTCCAAGACAAAATCGCACCACATAAGAAATGCATCAATAAGTGGTGAGGCTCCTGGAAACCTGTGAAGTTAGACTTTCAGAACAGGAGGAAGAGAGGGGACCCGTAGAAACAAAACTCTCTCTCTCTCTCTCTCTCTCTCTCTCTCTCTCTCTCTCTCTCTCTCTCTCTTACATTGATACAGTTTTTAATATTAGAGACACCTCTATTGAAAACTAATTGAAGCCTCACTTAGATGCCGGATCAATATCTTCACTCTTTGTCTTTTTTCCCTCTTGACTTTCCATGGTGATAGGGAGAAGTAAAACCTTTCATACCGACACATGTGGAACACTGCCCACACCCCCATATCTTGCACGGCCTAATGCAACTTTACTTTCGTCTAAGGGGCCAGGTGGTTCCCCCCAACATTGTTGTGACCGGGGGACTATTTGATTCCATCATCCCCCGCGCCCCGAAATCCCAAAACTGCCTTTCTTGACCATATGAATCCACCCTTCTTTCCTCCCCCCCCCCCCCCCCCCCCTTTTTCTCTTCTCGCCTCCCAATACCAAATCTGCATTTGTTTTGACCAATGGGCCATGTGGTACTCCCAAATCTGGCTTTGGCTTTGTTTTGACCAATGGGCCATGTGGTACTCCCAAATCTGGCTTTGTTTTGTCTCTGTTCCCACATCGTCCTTAGCTCGAATAGGACTGACACCGCTAGCTATACACACCACGTGACTAGATAGATTCCCCCTCTTCCCCTTCCAATAGCCCAGATCCAGGAGTTATTTGAGAGGTTCGGAAAAGGTTGAGGAGGTAGAGAGGAGTGTGTGTGACAGATACATAGATAGATACTAAGAGAGATAAAGATAGATAGATTGATAGATAATGAGACAGAGAGGGGGAGAGAGAGAGAGAGAGAGAGAGAGAGAGAGAGAGAGAGAGAGAGAGAGAGAGAGAGAGAGAGAGAGAGAGAGAGAGAGAGAGACAGACAGACAGACAAAGAGAGAGAGAGAGAGAGAGAGAGAGAGAGAGAGAGAGAGAGAGAGAGAGAGAGAGAGAGAGAGAGAGAGAGAGAGAGAGAGAGAGAGAGAGAGAGAGGAAGAAGGAGAGAAGTAGGATGAAAACAAACCGCCAGTTTAAATATTCACCGATGTTTCTGAACGGCGTCTCTTGCATTTCACCAATTGTTTAAAAAAAAAACCGTTGAGCAGCACACGAGTTTTTAGTTTTAGAGCTCACCTTTCTGGGCGGAGAGCTTGCGACTCCGTCATCAGTGGTTCCCACGTTATCGCTGAGGTCACTACTGCTTGGCGAGTCACTGCTCTCGTAGTCGGACGTGATCAAGCGTTTCTGGAGGAGCGACGAGCCAGACAGATCGCGCGCCAGCATGGATCTCCCAGCCGTGTGTTGAGGCTCTAGCTCGCCCTGGGACGAGGAGACCTCGCTGGAGCGGGCCAGCGGGCTCATGGCTGTCTGCTTACCAGAGCTCGCCGAGCTGAGGAGTGAAGCCGACGCTGTGGATGATGGTGATGAGGAGGACGAGGAAGAACTCGCGTCGGCCACGCAACTCTTGCGCGATGAGAACCGCCTTTGGTAGACGCTCTGAGCGCCTGATGAGGTGGGCGGGGCGACAAGTGACAGGGAGCGGGACTTGGGAATGGTGAGGACTGTCGCGCTTGAGTTGGCTCCGCCTCCGCTAGCCAGTGAAGAAACACCTGACGAAGAGGTGGGCGGGGCTGAGGGCGAAGGGGAGTTACTCCGACTGCCGTTTGGACTGGATCCGGGCGTGCCCTCACGTGAGTGACGGAAGGAAGAGGAGCGAAGCCGGCACGGCTCTGGTTCCAGGGTAGGCATGCCTGTGGCAGAGGTTGTCGTGGTCCACGTGCTGGTCGACATGCGTCTGATCAAGGACGGTGGCAAGCTCCGCCGCAACCTCTGTATGCCGGGGGGAAGCACACGGTGGGGAAAATGGGAGAAGAGAAGGAGGAAATAAGTAGAAATATTTTTTTCTGTTACAGACGTGGACAACACACTATATAGATATAATAAAAAAATGTTAAATATTAGAAATATAATATAACATTTGTGAAACAAATCTCAGTAGACTTATAAGACATGATAAATTTTTCTCACTTGTGAAAGAGAAGAAGACTGTCTTAGGTACAAACAAGAGCGCCTTCTCCCATTATCCGGGGTCAATGAAAACCTTCATTTTAGCATCGGCGTGTGTAAAATATTGGAGAGAGAGAGAGAGAGAGAGAGGGGGGGAGAGAGAGAGAGAGAGAGAGAGAGAGAGAGAGAGAGAGAGAGAGAGAGTGGGAGGGGGACAGAGAGAGAGTGAGGGAGAGAGAGAGGGGGGGAGAGAGAGGGAGAGAGAGAGTGGGAGGGGGAGAGAGAGGGAGAGAGAGAGTGGGAGGGGGAGAGAGAGGGAGAGAGAGAGTGGGAGGGGGAGAGAGAGGGAGAGAGAGAGTGGGAGGGGGAGAGAGAGGGAGAGAGAGAGTGGGAGGGGGAGAGAGAGGGAGAGAGAGAGTGGGAGGGGGAGAGAGAGGGAGAGAGGGAGAGAAAGATGAAATAATTATGTAGCTAAAATGAAGTCAATATCAGTGTCCATAGGAAACGAAATGGTGTCTCTTATATATTAAAAAACAATAAAACTTATCCTAGCCAGTAGAACCGTAGAGAAGTATTGCCTGGTGCTGGACTTATCAAACCCAGCCCAGACTTATGACTCTTATGCAAGTCTCTGGGAAGCTTAGAATCGTTCTCTTCCTGACTGTGACTTGTCAAACGCCTCAGAGACTACTATCGTCCCAGGGGTAGAGGAATCAAACATTGTGGAATCTGAGGCACGACAAAGCTATTGCAACTTGGTGGACAAAAACATGGCAGTGCATGTCAAAAAATGTATGGGACCTTTGAATCAAGGTAGCATCGCCGCCTCCTCATACAGACACAAAAAGAAAAAGAACAAAAAGGAAAGGAGCATGTTTAGAGTTGAATATTCCCGGGAGTTTGTGAAGCAGTATAGAAGGAAAGGAGCATGTTTAGAGTTGAATATTCCCGGGAGTTTGTGAAGCAGTATAGAAGGAAAGGAGCATGTTTAGAGTTGAATATTCCCGGGAGTATGGGAAGCAGTATAGAAGGAAAGGAGCATGTTTAGAGTTGAATATTCCCGGGAGTTTGTGAAGCAGTATAGAAGCACAGGAAACTAGGCCACGGGGAAGTATTTTTCTTCTCATAAGTTCCAAAAGAACTAAACTCTCTGAGATACGGGAAGAAAAATAAATGTCAATAAAAACATAAGAGGTCCTAAAAGGAGAAAGAAAAAAAAAAGAATATTCCAGACACAGTCTCTCTTGGCCGAGCATGAAAACTTTTTTACTTGGGATTAATTGTAAAAGAAAACCTCTTAACTCGGAATCACTTGTAAATGAAAACCTCTTAATGCGGAATTAATTGACAATGAAAAGCTCTTAACTCGGAATCACTTGTAAATGAAAACCTCTTAATGCAGAATTAATTGACAATGAAAACCACTTAACTCGGAATCACTTGTAAATGAAAACCTCTTAATGCAGAATTAATTGACAATGAAAACCACTTAACCCGGAATCACTTGTAAATGAAAATCTCTTAATGCGGAATCAGCTGTTTAATAAATAGTTTTACAAACGGCTTAGCGTCTCAAGGGCTCGAACTGTAACTTAATCACAGAGGTAGCAAAGAAACGAGCTTCAGGTCAGTTCAGGACACTCCAATCTCTCTGTGTGGACGCGACGTACACCACTGGCGGTACCCGCATTCTGTAGCACCGTCTCATCTGATGTGGTGATCGACGCACACCACTGGCGGTACCCGCGTTCTATATGCACCGTCTCATCTGATGTGGTGATCGACGTACACCACTGGCGGTACCCGCGTTCTATATGCACCGTCTGATCTGATGTGGTGATCGACGTACACCACTAGTGGTACTCACGTTCTATATGCACCGTCTGATCTGATGTGGTGATCGACGCACACCACTGGCGGTACCCGCGTTCTATATGCACCGTCTCATCTGATGTGGTGATCGACGCACACCACTGGTGGTACTCACGTTCTATATGCACCGTCTGATCTGATGTGGTGATCGACGCACACCACTGGTGGTACTCACGTTCTATATGCACCGTCTCATCTGATGTGGTGATCGACGCACACCACTGGCGGTACCCGCGTTCTATATGCACCGTCTGATCTGATGTGGTGATCGACGTACACCACTAGTGGTACTCACGTTCTATATGCACCGTCTGATCTGATGTGGTGATCGACGTACACCACTGGCGGTACCCGCGTTCTATATGCACCGTCTCATCTGATGTGGTGATCGACGTACACCACTGGTGGTACTCACGTTCTATATGCACCGTCTGATCTGATGTGGTGATCGACGTACACCACTGGCGGTACCCGCGTTCTATATGCACCGTCTGATCTTATGTGGTGATCGACGCACACCACTGGTGGTACTCACGTTCTATATGCACCGTCTGATCTGATGTGGTGATCGACGTACACCACTGGCGGTACCCGCGTTCTATATGCACCGTCTGATCTGATGTGGTGATCGACGCACACCACTGGCGGTACCCGCGTTCTATATGCACCGTCTCATCTGATGTGGTGATCGACGCACACCACTGGTGGTACTCACGTTCTATATGCACCGTCTGATCTGATGTGGTGATCGATGTACACCACTGGTGGTACTCACGTTCTATATGCACCGTCTGATCTGATGTGGTGATCGACGCACACCACTGGTGGTACTCACGTTCTATATGCACCGTCTGATCTTATGTGGTGATCGACGCACACCACTGGCGGTACCCGCGTTCTATATGCACCGTCTCATCTGATGTGGTGATCGACGCACACCACTGGTGGTACTCACGTTCTATATGCACCGTCTGATCTGATGTGGTGATCGACGTACACCACTGGTGGTACCCGCGTTCTATATGCACCGTCTGATCTGATGTGGTGATCGACGCACACCACTGGCGGTACCCGCGTTCTATATGCACCGTCTCATCTGATGTGGTGATCGACGCACACCACTGGTGGTACTCACGTTCTATATGCACCGTCTGATCTGATGTGGTGATCGACGTACACCACTGGTGGTACTCACGTTCTATATGCACCGTCTGATCTTATGTGGTGATCGACGTACACCACTGGAGGTACTCACGTTCTATATGCACCGTCTGATCTGATGTGGTGATCGACGCACACCACTGGTGGTACTCACGTTCTATATGCACCGTCTGATCTGATGTGGTGATCGACGTACACCACTGGCGGTACCCGCATTCTGTAGGCACCGTCTGATCTGATGTGGTGATCGACGTACACCACTGGCGGTACCCGCGTTCTGTAGGCACCGTCTGATCTGATGTGGTGATCGACGTACACCACTGGTGGTACTCACGTTCTACATGCACCGTCTGATCTTATGTGGTGATCGACGTACACCACTGGAGGTACTCACGTTCTATATGCACCGTCTGATCTGATGTGGTGATCGACGCACACCACTGGAGGTACTCACGTTCTATATGCAACGTCTGATCTGATGTGGTGATCGACACACACCACTGGTGGTACTCACGTTCTCTATGCACCGTCTGATCTGATGTGGTGATCGACGTACACCACTGGTGGTACTCACGTTCTATATGCACCGTCTGATCTGATGTGGTGATCGACGTACACCACTGGTGGTACTCACGTTCTGCATGCACCGTCTGATCTGATGTGGTGATCGACGTACACCACTGGTGGTACTCACGTTTTCTATGCACCGTCTGATCTGATGTGGTGATCGACGCACACCACTGGCGGTACCCGCGTTCTATATGCACCGTCTCATCTGATGTGGTGATCGACGTACACCACTGGTGGTACTCACGTTCTACATGCACCGTCTGATCTTATGTGGTGATCGACGTACACCACTGGAGGTACTCACGTTCTATATGCACCGTCTGATCTGATGTGGTGATCGACGCACACCACTGGAGGTACTCACGTTCTATATGCAACGTCTGATCTGATGTGGTGATCGACACACACCACTGGTGGTACTCACGTTCTCTATGCACCGTCTGATCTGATGTGGTGATCGACGTACACCACTGGTGGTACTCACGTTCTATATGCACCGTCTGATCTGATGTGGTGATCGACGTACACCACTGGTGGTACTCACGTTCTGCATGCACCGTCTGATCTGATGTGGTGATCGACGTACACCACTGGTGGTACTCACGTTTTCTATGCACCGTCTGATCTGATGTGGTGATCGACGCACACCACTGGCGGTACCCGCGTTCTATATGCACCGTCTCATCTGATGTGGTGATCGACGCACACCACTGGCGGTACCCGCGTTCTATATGCACCGTCTGATCTGATGTGGTGATCGACGCACACCACTGGCGGTACCCGCGTTCTATATGCACCGTCTGATCTGATGTGGTGATCGACGTACACCACTAGTGGTACTCACGTTCTATATGCACCGTCTGATCTGATGTGGTGATCGACGTACACCACTGGCGGTACCCGCGTTCTATATGCACCGTCTCATCTGATGTGGTGATCGACGTACACCACTAGTGGTACTCACGTTCTATATGCACCGTCTGATCTGATGTGGTGATCGACGTACACCACTGGTGGTACCCACGTTCTATATGCACCGTCTGATCTTATGTGGTGATCGACGCACACCACTGGTGGTACTCACGTTCTATATGCACCGTCTGATCTGATGTGGTGATCGACGTACACCACTGGCGGTACCCGCGTTCTATATGCACCGTCTGATCTGATGTGGTGATCGACGCACACCACTGGCGGTACCCGCGTTCTATATGCACCGTCTCATCTGATGTGGTGATCGACGCACACCACTGGTGGTACTCACGTTCTATATGCACCGTCTGATCTGATGTGGTGATCGATGTACACCACTGGTGGTACTCACGTTCTCTATGCACCGTCTCATCTGATGTGGTGATCGACGCACACCACTGGTGGTACTCACGTTCTATATGCACCGTCTGATCTTATGTGGTGATCGACGCACACCACTGGCGGTACCCGCGTTCTATATGCACCGTCTCATCTGATGTGGTGATCGACGCACACCACTGGTGGCACTCACGTTCTATATGCACCGTCTGATCTGATGTGGTGATCGACGTACACCACTGGCGGTACCCGCGTTCTATATGCACCGTCTGATCTGATGTGGTGATCGACGCACACCACTGGCGGTACCCGCGTTCTATATGCACCGTCTCATCTGATGTGGTGATCGACGCACACCACTGGTGGTACTCACGTTCTATATGCACCGTCTGATCTGATATGGTGATCGACGTACACCACTGGTGGTACTCACGTTCTATATGCACCGTCTGATCTTATGTGGTGATCGACGTACACCACTGGAGGTACTCACGTTCTATATGCACCGTCTGATCTGATGTGGTGATCGACGCACACCACTGGTGGTACTCACGTTCTATATGCACCGTCTGATCTGATGTGGTGATCGACGTACACCACTGGCGGTACCCGCATTCTGTAGCACCGTCTCATCTGATGTGGTGATCGACGTACACCACTGGCGGTACCCGCGTTCTGTAGCACCGTCTCATCTGATGTGGTGATCGACGTACACCACTGGCGGTACCCGCGTTCTATATGCACCGTCTGATCTGATGTGGTGATCGACGTACACCACTGGAGGTACTCACGTTCTATATGCACCGTCTGATCTGATGTGGTGATCGACGCACACCACTGGAGGTACTCACGTTCTATATGCAACGTCTGATCTGATGTGGTGATCGACACACACCACTGGTGGTACTCACGTTCTCTATGCACCGTCTGATCTGATGTGGTGATCGACGTACACCACTGGTGGTACTCACGTTCTATATGCACCGTCTCATCTGATGTGGTGATCGACGTACACCACTGGTGGTACTCACGTTCTGCATGCACCGTCTGATCTGATGTGGTGATCGACGTACACCACTGGTGGTACTCACGTTCTATATGCACCGTCTGATCTGATGTGGTGATCGACGTACACCACTGGTGGTACTCACGTTCTATATGCACCGTCTGATCTGATGTGGTGATCGACGTACACCACTGGTGGTACTCACGTTCTATATGCACCGTCTGATCTGATGTGGTGATCGACGTACACCACTGGTGGTACTCACGTTCTGCATGCACCGTCTGATCTGATGTGGTGATCGACGTACACCACTGGTGGTACTCACGTTCTCTATGCACCGTCTGATCTGATGTGGTGATCGATGTACACCACTGGTGGTACTCACGTTCTCTATGCACCGTCTGATCTGATGTGGTGATCGACGCACACCACTGGTGGTACTCACGTTCTCTATGCACCGTCTGATCTGATGTGGTGATCGACGTACACCACTGGTGGTACCCACGTTCTCTATGCACCGTCTGATCTGATGTGGTGATCGACGCACACCACTGGTGGTACTCACGTTCTATATGCACCGTCTGATCTGATGTGGTGATCGACGTACACCACTGGTGGTACTCACGTTCTATATGCACCGTCTGATCTGATGTGGTGATCGACGTACACCACTGGTGGTACTCACGTTCTATATGCACCGTCTGATCTGATGTGGTGATCGACGTACACCACTGGTGGTACTCACGTTCTATATGCACCGTCTGATCTGATGTGGTGATCGACGTACACCACTGGTGGTACTCACGTTCTCTATGCACCGTCTGATCTGATGTGGTGATCGACGTACACCACTGGTGGTACTCACGTTCTCTATGCACCGTCTGATCTGATGTGGTGATCGACGTACACCACTGGTGGTACTCACGTTCTATATGCACCGTCTGATCTGATGTGGTGATCGACGTACACCACTGGTGGTACTCACGTTCTGCATGCACCGTCTGATCTGATGTGGTGATCGACGTACACCACTGGTGGTACTCACGTTCTATATGCACCGTCTGATCTGATGTGGTGATCGACGTACACCACTGGTGGTACTCACGTTCTGCATGCACCGTCTGATCTGATGTGGTGATCGACGTACACCACTGGTGGTACTCACGTTCTCTATGCACCGTCTGATCTGATGTGGTGATCGATGTACACCACTGGTGGTACTCACGTTCTCTATGCACCGTCTGATCTGATGTGGTGATCGACGCACACCACTGGTGGTACTCACATTCTCTATGCACCGTCTGATCTGATGTGGTGATCGACGTACACCACTGGTGGTACCCACGTTCTCTATGCACCGTCTGATCTGATGTGGTGATCGACGCACACCACTGGTGGTACTCACGTTCTATATGCACCGTCTGATCTGATATGGTGATCGACGTACACCACTGGTGGTACTCACGTTCTATATGCACCGTCTGATCTGATGTGGTGATCGACGTACACCACTGGTGGTACTCACGTTCTGCATGCACCGTCTGAGCTGATGTGGTGATCGACGTACACCACTGGTGGTACTCACGTTCTGCATGCACCGTCTGAGCTGATGTGGTGATCGAGGCCGGCAGAGAAGCGAAACTAGGTCACGGGTAACTTTGTCCACACGCAGCGACTATTGCAGCTTCTCTCCTGGCTTGCTACTGACACTGACACTGACAGAACCGACACGATCAGGTTCCGTGGATCGATCAAATCAAAACGGTTACGTTTGGAGTCGGAACACGTAATCTTGCTTGAAGAAAAAAAGCACTTCGCCCACATATTTTTTAGACGTTGTGAATAGACCAAATTCTTTTTTAATATGTTTCTTGAATCCTCAGATTGTTCAATCTTTAGGTTTGGGTGAGTTTTTCCTCGGGTGTGAGTGTAAACACCGACTTCAATGTCTCTCAGACTTAGTTCTTTGAGCTGCTCATCTCCACACGATCAACATATGACAAAAAATCAAATATCTATGTACGTCAATTTTTAACGAGTATCAACATGATGCTGTCCAGTGCAGTTATAAAATTTCAGCATCGAATTGAACCCCATGCTTATGCATAAAGCATCAAATCTTGTCGCACATGAAAATTAAATCTTTCAGGACCGCCCAAGAATCTTTCAAAGAAATCAATAAATTATATCAACAGTGATAAAATTAATGTTACGGGGAAAGCGGTTAAATTGACAGGTACGTCTGCTTTTCTCCATTGTCAACATTAGCGCCGACAAAGAACATTGCAAGGTTTGACGTTAATATCATGCTCAACAATGCACAGAACCTGGGCAACTCTCCCCCCCCACACACACACACTCACACAGACACAGACATACTGCCATCCTTCTAACGCTACTGCTAATCTAATCCGCTTCTTGGTTTATTTTCCCTCCCCATTCTCTCTTAAGAATTAAGACTCCTAACGTCTGGTGACTCCTCTGAAGGGTACACATGACAAGAGCCTAGGCGAAGCTAAGGCTAGAGCTATTTGACACTGTGACATGCTACTGCTACCACCAAGAATTCTGCAAACAAAAGAGCAAAGGCCTAGCTTTGGTGTGACCGAGGTCCAGCTTTAATGTGACTAAGGTCCAAGCTTTAATGTGACCGAGGTCCAGCTTTGATGTGACTAAGGTCCAAGCTTTGATGTGACCGAGGTCCAGCTTTAATGTGACTAAGGTCCAAGCTTTGATGTGACCGAGGTCCAGCTTTAATGTGACCAAGGTCCAAGCTTTGATGTGACCGAGGTCCAGCTTTGATGTGACTAAGGTCCAAGCTTTGATGTGACCAAGGTCCTAGCTTTAGTGTGACCGAGGTCCACCCATTGATGTGACCAAGAGGTGGACAGCAACTATCATGTTTGAACATCGGCAATGAAGAGCCTCGAAAGAAAATGGGCAATTACTGTTGACTGAACTATCTCTATACTGATTAGTAACAGTTATAATTATGTTATCCCCTGGAAACGCTTGTGGAAGTAAGACGTTAACATCTAGACCCGGGATGAAAATTTTCACTCTTAGTTGAGAAGTTACCTTTCCCCTCCGTAGTGCTACCAATAGGCGAGCCCCAACCATCGCTTGGGTGCTCCCCTCTCAAACTTCCCGGAGCTGCTTTGTTCACCAGCTGACGCTCCTGTAGCGAACGTCTTGTTTACTAACAGTTCTGACAGCTGCTCAACGACAGCCGCTGGGCGCAGTTGGGTTTACCCAAAAAACCTCATCCCCACCTCCACCCCCTCCTCTGTCTGTGTGTCTGTCTGCCTCTCTCTCTCTCTCTCTCTCTCTCTCTCTCTCTCTCTCTCTCTCTCTCTCTCTCTCTCTCTTCATCACTCCAAGGTAAACCTACAGGTAGTGAGCTCCATCTCATATAATAATCAACCACAATCCTAGTCATTACGAGAGTCATGTGATCCACACATCTCCGGAGCAACCAATGTCACTAAGTACATGCCATGTTGAGTTGGACTGATCAGTTCGTGGCACTATGACACCGCAGATCTAGCTGACCTGGATTCATGGGTGGTTGGGCAGAAAAGGTGAGGAGTAAGGGGGGAGGGGGGTTACATCCACAGATTAACAATAACTCAGATACACACAAATGCGTGACAAAACGATTGCCGAGACCCTGTCTCGTCCGCCATGACAGTTTGGCAAGATTTGATTCGTTCCTGTGGTTAAACTTAGAAATCTATTTATTAGCAATAGACTTATCTGCAACTAAAAAAATAATTAACTCAAAACATTGCTATAATGATGAAATTATATTAATTTTTTTGTATTTAATTTCTGTGAGTACACCTAGCCTATTTATGATACGTGCACTCACGGCCAAGACTGAGGTGATCACTTATAATGACCACTGAGCAGATCAATAAAGCGACAAAGACAAGCCGCATGAACAGTACTTTCAATCTATGGGAAATAACGAAACTTGTATAATGTACGGAGAAGAGAGTAATGTGATACTTATAATAATTAAAAAAAAAAAAAACAAAAAAACCCCCTCCTTTTCTTCGGTAAAACTGAAAGAGTCCAAATCCACCATTTAGACAGAAAGAAAAGAAAAGAGAAAGAGAAAGAGAAAGAGAAAAGGATGAATAGTCTCCGCATTAAACCAAGACAATCTAAATAGTAGCTGTTGTCATGAGCTCATATCCATAACAAGTTGAGGCCAGATACTGGCAACAAATCTCTCGACTCGACTCGTTCCATACAGGTCTCGAGCCCAGACTAACTTCCGGTTGTGTAAACATCCGGTCGATGGGCTCTGCTCCAATAATAATCCGAACATAAAACATTCCACTACCTTCGAAATAAGCCGCTCTTACTATGTAAAGTTTGAAATAAGTTTTCACCTCCACCGTTTATACGATGAAGCATATCAAAGACGACAGGTTTCTAAACTGTTGAAAGCAGGTCCGAGGGCAGTTTACATTGGGGGCGACCTTGAAAAATCACTCTGCTGCCAATATCAGCAGCGGCCCAGCCTGTTTGACTTGCTTGATGTATTGGATATTCACTCAATGCAGAACACACCTTTCGGTGCAGGTTCATTTTTTTCCAAATCACGGAGGGTTCCTATGGTTGTTGAAGGAGTTTAGCTGTGGTTGTTGAGCATGGCTACGATTGCAGGAGTGTAGCAATGGTTTTAGGAGTTCAGATATGGTTATTGAAGGAGTTTATCTCTGGTTGTATTAGAAGTGTAGCTATAGTTGTAGATGCGAGGCTAAGGTTGTTGAAGAAGTTTAGCTATGATTGTCGGCAGTGTATGCTTGTAAAAGGTTTGTAGATTTGGTTGTACAAAAGCTCTTTGAACAATTTGTGTGGCATCGAATTTTTTCTTTCACTGCTATATCATATAATTATCAGTTCTTTCAAAGATTATTTCTTTGAAATAAAACTGGAATTAACGACAATTTACTGACCAATGTGCTTTTCCGCTGACATTTATATTGTCATTGAACAACAATCAAATAGAAAAAAAAACTTCATTATTTTAGTATGACATAAAGACGTCATGAATATCGATTTGTTGACTCTGAGGGCAATAAATCAGCGTCACACCATTTAAAGTCAAGAATCGCTCGAGAGATATCTATAATCCTAGCTGCAAAGCCATGTAGACTGGTATTAGAGGAGATCGGGAGAAAAAAGCTCTGGCAAGAAAGAGATCAGGAGCCAGACGAGCCATAGCTCTATCAATACAAAACAAAATTCGATATGAGATTCATAACAAGTCGTGACAATCGACAAGAGAAGGAAGCAGACAAGCTTTCACTTTTATTGGGGAGATGAATTGTGTAGAGGGCAGAAAGCTCATGACATCACAGGCCAGATGTCACTCGGTAGGTCCCACCGACCCAGACATACCAAACACAAAACAAGAGGTTCAGAACTCTTCTTTACAACTCCACTCTCATTCTTGGCTCATTTCGGAGTCCAGACATTAACTGGTCTTCACGAGTTTTCACACGTCAAAAGTCAGTTTGCAAACAACAATAAAGGCAGGCCGCAAAGGGAGAGAGTAAAATGTGCTACAGCGAGCTACAGCGAACTACACAGAGAAAAAAAAATTCAGTGCATAAAAAACCCACTAACAACAAACCAAACAACACTGAGCCAAATTCAAAATTTTATTTCGAAATGTCCTTCAACTGTCATCGGGTACCATATTAATCTCCACAAGCTGTCCTTCAACTATCATCGGGTACCATATTAATCTCCACAAACTGTCCTTCAACTATCATCGGGTACCATATTAATCTCCACAAGCTGTCCTTCAACTATCATCGGGTACCATATTAATCTCCACAAGCTGTCCTTCAACTATCATCGGGTACCATATTAATCTCCACAAACTGTCCTTCAACTATCATCGGGTACCATATTAATCTCCACAAGCTGTCCTTCAACTATCATCGGGTACCATATTAATCTCCACTAGCTGTCCTTCAACTGTCATCGGGTACCATATTAATCTCCACAAGCTGTCCTTCAACTATCATCGGGTACCATATTAATCTCCACAAGCTGTCCTTCAACTATCATCGGATACCATATTAATCTCCACAAGCTGTCCTTCAACTATCATCGGGTACCATATTAATCTCCACAAGCTGTCCTTCAACTATCATCGGGTACCATATTAATCTTCACAAGCTGTCCTTCAACTATCATCGGGTACCATATTAATCTCCACAAGCTGTCCTTCAACTATCATCAGGTACCATATTAATCTCCACAAACTGTCCTTCAACTATCATCGGGTACCATATTAATCTCCACAAGCTGTCCTTCAACTATCATCGGGTACCATATTAATCTCCACTAGCTGTCCTTCAACTGTCATCGGGTACCATATTAATCTCCACAAGCTGTCCTTCAACTGTCATCGGGTACCATATTAATCTCCACAAGCTGTTCTTCAACTATCATCGGGTACCATATTAATCTCCACAAGCTGTTCTTCAACTATCATCGGGTACCATATTAATCTCCACAAGCTGTACTTCAACTATCATCGGGTACCATATTAATCTCCACAAGCTGTCCTTCAACTATCATCGGGTACCGTATTAATCTCCACAAGCTGTTCTTCAACTATCATCGGGTACCATATTAATCTCCACAAGCTGTTCTTCAACTATCATCGGGTACCATATTAATCTCCACAAGCTGTTCTTCAACTATCATCGGGTACCATATTAATCTTCACAAGCTGTCCTTCAACTATTTAACGAGTACAATATTAATCTTCACAAGCTGTCCTTCAACTATTTAACGAGTACCATATTAATCTCCACAAGCTGTCCTTCAACTATCATCGGGTACCATATTTATCTCCACAAGCTGTTCTTCAACTGTCATCGAGTACCATATTTATCTCCACAAGCTGTTCTTCAACTGTCATCGAGTACCATATTTATCTCCACAAGCTGTCCTTCAACTATTTAACGAGTACCATATTAATCTTCACAAGCTGTCCTTCAACTATTAAATGAGTACCATATTAATCTTCACAAGCTGTCCTTCAACTATTTAACGAGTACCATATTAATCTTCACAAGCTGTCCTTCAACTATCATCGGGTACCATATTAATCTTCACAAGCTGTCCTTCAACTATCATCGGGTACCATATTAATCTTCACAAGCTGTCCTTCAACTATTTAACTAGTACGATATTAATCTTCACAAGCTGTCCTTCAACTATTTCACGAGTACCATGTTAATCTTCCCAAGCTGTCCTTCAACTATTTAACGAGTACCATGTTAATCTTCACAAGCTGTCCTTCAACTATTTAACGAGTACCATATTAATCTTCACAAGCTGTCCTTCAACTATTTAACGAGTACCACATTAATCTTCCCAAGCTGTCCTTCAACTATTTAACGAGTACCATATTAATCTTCACAAGGTGTCCTTCAACTATTTAACGAGTACAATATTAATCTTCACAAGCTGTCCTTCAACTATTTAACGAGTACCATATTAATCTTCACAAGGTGTCCTTCAACTATTTAACGAGTACCATATTAATCTTCACAAGCTGTCCTTCAACTATTTAACGAGTACCATATTAATCTTCACAAGCTGTCCTTCAACTATTTAACGAGTACCATATTAATCTTCACAAGCTGTCCTTCAACTATTTAACGAGTACCATATTAATCTTCACAAGCTGTCCTTCAACTATTTAACGAGTACCATATTAATCTTCACAAGGTGTCCTTCAACTATTTAACGAGTACCATGTTAATCTTCACAAGCTGTCCTTCAACTATTTAACGAGTACCATGTTAATCTTCACAAGCTGTCCTTCAACTTTTAAACGAGTACCATATTAATCTTCACAAGCTGTCCTTCAACTATTTAACGGCTTCACAAGCTGTTCTTCAACTATTTATCGGGTACCATATTAATCTTCACAAGCTGTGCTTCAACTATTTATCGGGTACCATATCAATCTCCATATACTGTCCTTCAATTTTTTATCATGTTACTAATCTTCAAATGCTCTCATTGAGATATTTATAAAATGCTAATGCTCTCAAACTGTCCTTGATTTATTCATCATTTACCACACAAATCTTGAGAAACTGTCCTTCATTTACCTATCATGTACCATACTCATCTCCGCAATTTGTCGTTCAGCTATTTATAATGTACCATTCTAATCTGCACAACCTTTCAAGGTGCGATTTATAATCTACCATGCTAGTCTTCACAAACCGTAATTCAGCTATTTATCATGTACCTTACTTATCTTTTACAAACTGTTCTGCAGCTATTTATTGTGTGCCATACCATTCACTACAAACTGTTTTATAGCTATTTATCGAGTACCATAAATATCTTCACAGAGTTTTCTAAGGCGATTTATGTATACTAAGCTTCGTAAAATGTCCTTTAACTTTTTATTATATACCATGTTAATCTTCACAAAATATCCTCCAGTTATTTATGACGAACCATCTTTATCTTCAAAAACGACCCTTCAGCTATTTATCATGTACCATGCTAATCTTTACAAACCTTCCGCTACTTATCGTCTACAATGCTATCTTCACAAACTGTCTGAAGCTATTTATCGTATACCTTGATGATCTCCATAAACTGTCTGAAGCTATTTATCATATACCTTGATAATCTCCACAAACTGTCTGAAGCTATTTATCGTATACCTTGATAATCTCCACAAACTGTCTGAAGCTATTTATCGTATACCTTGATAATTTCCACAAACTGTCTGAAGCTATTTATCGTATACCTTGATAATCTCCACAAACTGTCTGAAGCTATTTGTCATATACCTTGATAACTTCCACAAACTGTCGAGGAGTCTATTACTAGTTGTGGCTATAAAAATTCAATATTATTTTAGACAAAGAGGAATAGTCAAGACTAGGTGTGATTATAAAGGATTTAACCATGAGCTGAGGCCATAATTATAGTTGTAAATTAAAAGGATCCATTAAGAGCTGAGGCTATGATATAAAGCTCAGGGGGAGTCTAAAACTATAGTGGTTGTAACTTAAAAGGACTTCATTAAAAGCTGAAGCTATGATATATAGCTCAGGAGAATTCTAATCCTTGTTGACAATATGGAGTTGGTATATATCAAAGTAGACCATGGAGCAAATAAATTAGACAAAAGGCGGTACATAGGTGGTTGGCTAGATGGAGAAGTCCCATAGATTAGAATACACAGCTGAGACATTACTTATTAGAGACAAATGTATAGAGACGCTGATAGGCATCTAAACGTAGTAGACATAAGATAATGAGAAATATAAGAATAGACAGATATGTTATGCGACAGATAGGGTGATGAAAATAGAATGAAAATAGACTATTAAAAACCAGATGATAACAGAAAGACTAAATGCAAGTTGAGACATAGGACAAGACAATAGAGCTAGACACATTGGTGAGTAGAACGACAGGACTAAGTACTAGAGCCAGAAACAGGTCAGTAGAGAGGAAGAAATAAATAATCGAGCTAGATTCATTGGTGAATAGAAAGATAGGATCAGTCAATAGACCTAGAAACAGAGGTAACTAGAAAGATAGGATCAGTCAATAGAGCTAGACTCATTGGTGAATAGAGAAAAAGGGCTAAATAATAAAGCTAGACACAACGATGAGTAGAGATAGAACTAAATAATAGAGCCAAACACAAAGATGAGTAGAGAGATAGGATCAGACAATAAAGTTAGACAAAGAAGTAAGTAGACAGATAGGATCAGGCAACAAAGTTAGACAAAGAGGTAAGTAGAGAGATAGGATCAGACAATAAAGTTGGACAAAGAGGGAAGTAGAGAGATAGGATCAGACAATAAAGTTAAACAAAGAGATAAGCAGAGAGATAAGATCAGACAATAAAGTTAGACAAAGAGATAAGCAGAGAGATAAGATCAGACAATAAAGTTAGACAAAGAGGGAAGTAGAGAGATAAGATCAGACAATAAAGTTAGACAAAGAGATAAGCAGAGAGATAAGATCAGACAATAAAGTTAGACAAAGAGATAAGCAGAGAGATAAGATCAGACAATAAAGTTAGACAAAGAGATAAGCAGAGAGATAAGATCAGACAATAAAGTTAGACAAAGAGGGAAGTAGAGAGATAGGATCAGACAATAAAGTTAGACAAAGAGGTAAGTAGAGAGATAGGATCAGACAATAAAGTTAGACAAAGAGGGAAGTAGAGAGATAGGATCAGACAATAAAGTTAGACAAAGAGGGAAGGAGAGAGATAGGATCAGACAATAAAATTGGACAAAGAGGTAAGTAGAGAGATAGGATCAGACAATAAAATTGGACAAAGAGGTAAGTAGAGAGATAGGATCAGACAATAAAGTTGGACAAAGAGGGAAGTAGAGAGATAGGATCAGACAATAAAGTTAAACAAAGAGATAAGCAGAGAGATAGGATCAGACAATAAAGTTAGACAAAGAGGGAAGTAGAGAGATAGGATCAGACAATAAAGTTAAACAAAGAGATAAGCAGAGAGATAGGATCAGACAATAAAGTTAGACAAAGAGGTAAGTAGAGAGATAGGATCAGACAATAAAGTTAGACAAAGAGGGAAGTAGAGAGATAGGATCAGACAATAAAGTTAGACAAAGAGGTAAGTAGAGAGATAGGATCAGACAATAAAGAGACAAAAAGGTAAGGAGAGAGAGAGAGATAGGATCAGACAATAAAGTTAGACAAAAAGGGAAGTAGAGAGATAGGAGAGCTAGACACAACGATGAGTAGAGAGATAGGCTTAGGCAATAGAACTATAATCATTGGTGAATAGAAAGATAGGACTAGCTAATAGAGCTAGACATAACGGTGAATAAAAAGATAGGACTAAATAATAGAGCTAGACAAGTAGGTGAATAGAAAGAGGGGACAAAATAATACATCTAGACACAACAGTAAGTAGAGAGATAGGATCGGATAATAGAACTAGACACAAAGGTGAGTAGATAGATAGTATCAGACAACAGAGCTAGTCACAAAGGTAAGTAGAGAGATAGGATCAGA
>JAWDGP010007584.1:92500-145000 GCA_033675545.1 Elysia crispata
ACTTCTTCACACTCTCTCTCTTGAATACTGGCTACTCTAAGATTATCTCTTGAATACTGACTACTCTAAGATTATCTCTTGAATACTGACTACTTCACACTCTCTCTCTTGAATACTGACTACTCTAAGATTATCTCTTGAATACTGACTACTTCACACATTCTCTCTTAAATACTGACTACTCTAAGATTCTCTCATGAATACTGACTTCTTCACACTCTCTCTCTTGAATACTGGCTACTCTAAGATTATCTCTTGAATACTGACTTCTTCACACTCTCTCTCTTGAATACTGGCTACTCTAAGATTATCTCTTGAATACTGACTACTTCACACATTCTCTCTTAAATACTGACTACTCTAAGATTCTCTCATGAATACTGATTTCTTTACACATTCTCTCTTGAATACTGACTACTTCACACACTCTTTTGAATACTGACTACTCAAAGATTCTCTCATGAATACTGACTTCTTCACACTCTCTCTTGAATACTGACTACTCCAAGATTCTCTCTTGAATACTGACTGCTTCACATTCTCTCTCTTGAATACTGACTACTTCACACACTCTTTTGAATACTGGCTACTCTAAGATTACCTCTTGAATACTGACTTCTTCACACTCTCTCTGGAATACTGACTACTTCACACACTCTTTTAAATACTGACTACTCCAAGATTCTCTCTTGAATACTGACTGCTTCACATTCTCTCTCTTGAATACTGACTACTCTAAGATTATCTCTTGAATACTGACTACTTCACACATTCTCTCTTAAATACTGACTACTCTAAGATTCTCTCATGAATACTGACTTCTTCACACTCTCTCTCTTGAATATTGGCTACTCTAAGATTATCTCTTGAATACTGACTTCTTCACACTCTCTCTCTTGAATACTGGCTACTCTAAGATTATCTCTTGAATACTGACTACTTCACACATTCTCTCTTAAATACTGAATACTCTAAGATTCTCTCATGAATACTGATTTCTTTACACATTCTCTCTTGAATACTGACTACTTCACACACTCTTTTGAATACTGACTACTCAAAGATTCTCTCATGAATACTGACTTCTTCACACTCTCTCTTGAATACTGACTACTCCAAGATTCTCTCTTGAATACTGACTGCTTCACATTCTCTCTCTTGAATACTGACTACTTCACACACTCTTTTGAATACTGGCTACTCTAAGATTACCTCTTGAATACTGACTTCTTCACACTCTCTCTGGAATACTGACTACTTCACACACTCTTTTAAATACTGACTACTCCAAGATTCTCTCTTGAATACTGACTGCTTCACATTCTCTCTCTTGAATACTGACTACTTCACACACTCTTTTGAATACTGACTACTGTAAGATTCTCTCATGAATACTGACTTCTTCACACTCTCTCTTGAATACTGACTACTCCAAGATTCTCTCTTGAATACTGACTGCTTCACATTCTCTTTCTTGAATACTGACTGCTCCAAACTCTCTCTTGAATACTGACTGCTTTACTCTTTCTCTCTCTCTCTCTCTCTCTCTCTCTCTCTCTCTCTCTCTCTCTCTCTCTTGAATACTGACTGCTCGAAACTCTCTCTTGAATACTGACTGCTTCACACTCTCTCTTGAATACTGACTGCTTCACACTCTCTCTCTCTTGAATACTGACTGCTCCAAACTCTCTCTTGAATACTGACTGCTTCACACTCTTTCTTGAATACTGACTACTCCAAACTCTCTCTAAAACGCTGACTACTCCGCTAAGAGAGTTACGAAAAGTCTAGGGATCAAACATGGGACTAGAAGACGAGAGGGGGAGCCAGTTTACCAGCCTTGCCTCTGGTGCCGGTGTCTTAGCCAACGGTCGTGGGGAGAACATCCTATCCTTGACTCAGGGTCTTCTCGCGGCCTGGGATCATCTGGAGTTTGGAGAACCTCTGGCACGCCCAAGACTAGAAATAGACCCTCTTGATCTAGAGCTCTATGTTATTAGGAAACTAATGTTTGAGAAAATCGAGGGAATTTATACACTCCATTGGCTGTTATAGAGTGTGGGCACCGCTAGCGAAAAAAAAAAACTTCTGGTGCACACCCTATAAAATATGTATTGTGTGCAGTTGGAGAGCATGTAACAACAGAGCCAAAGTCAACGTCAAGAAGTAGATAATATGAAACATTAAAGATTCGGTCTCTATCTAAATGATAACGCCAGGCTTCAAGCTCTCTACGTCTCACAGGGCAATAACACGTCTTGAGGAATCGCTAGAGAGAGAGAAAGAGAGACAGACACAGAGAGAGAGAGAGAGAGAGAGAGAGAGAGAGAGAGAGAGAGAGAGAGAGAGAGAGAGAGAGAGAGAGAGAGAAGTGGAGTGGAGACACAGGGTACCATGACCGCGCAGACTTGATGGAAGACTCAGTAACGGACGATCATGTCCAACTGGTCACTGGTTCCATAGAAGTGACAGATAACAGGACACATTACGAGGTCTGGCTACAGACACTTGGACACATAAGCTTAACGGCACTTTTACTGGCCAAGTGGAATAAGTCATTAACACATGGTCTATATCAAGACATTCATAGCTGGAAGCTTCCACACAACCCAAAACATGCGATATTTGCATCCTCATGGCCAGACACAACCAACGGAAACGAATACAAAACATCAAAATGGAACATAATGTGTAAGGCTATTTAATACCTATGTGACGTGAAAGCCATATGAAAATGCAATGTGGTAGCATTGCCAAATTAATCTAAATGGAAAGTAGCTTGTAGAATGATCTAAGTATAACTTAAGTTATAATGTTATAGCACAACTAAAAATGTGATGCGATGTATAAGCCACTCCAAATAATAAACGCAATATTTAAGCAAGTCCTAAATCTATAATTTGTCTAGGCAAAGCCAAAAGAAATATAAAAATGCAAACTAAGCAAGGAGTCGAATAAATAAATAAAAAGGCCAAAATCAATTGAATTAATGCCTATACAAAACCAAAAGCATAGACGTGATTTGAGAGAGAGAGAGAGAGAGAGAGAGAGAGAGAGAGAGAGAGAGAGAGAGAGAGAGAGAGAGAGAGAGAGAGAGAGAGAGAGAGAGAGAGAGAGAGAGAGAGAGAGAGAGAGAGAGAGAGAGAGAGAGAGAGAGAACTTGAACAACACAATTTATTTGTTTGCAGACTTCTAAAGACAAAAATCATCACCATTAATTTGTATTAAACGAAAGGAAACAAAAACAACAACAAAAAATACTCCTTTACATCGAAAGATGAGAAAGATTATCACTGTGATTTGAAGTAATTTCCGATCCGATCTGCTTCATCCTTGATAGGATTGAGAGCTGTAAACAGAGGCGAGGAAAACACAAGCCAAGAAAAAATCAATCAATCCCCTAAACAGCAAACACCAGGACAAACCAGACACGAGCCTCTCTGAAGCGTTCAAACTCTAAGCTCGCCATTACCGTATTAGTGTCAAGTTGAAACCTTTCAAGGAAAAGAAATTCTTCGGGCTGTGATGTCAGGCGAGACAATCTAATACCAAATGTATGAAGTCAGCGGTAACTTGAGGTGTAGCGGAATGCATTGATTTTGTTGTATATGTGGAAATGATGCAGTCAGTGGTAACTTGAGGTGTAGCGAAATCATTGGTTTTGTTGTATATGTGGAAATGATGTAGTTAGTGTTAACTTGAGGCGTAGCCTATAGTCTAATGATTTAATTTGATAGTAAATATGAAAATGTTGATGTTGTCGGTGGTAGCTTAAGGTATAGTGACTGATGCAGTCGATAGTAACTTAAGTAGTACAGAGTGATGCGGTCGATAGTAACTTAAGTAGTACAGAGTGATGCGGTCGATAGTAACTTAAGTAGTAGTGAGTGATTTAGTCGATAGTAACTTAAGTAGTAGTGAGTGATACAGTCGATAGTAACTTAAGTAGTAGTGAGTGATACAGTCGATAGTAACTTCAATAGTAGTGAGTGATACAGTCGATAGTAACTTCAGTAGTAGTGAGTGATACAGTCGATAGTAACTTCAGAAGTAGTGAGTGATACAGTCGATAGTAACTTAAGTTTAGTGATTGATACAGTCGATAGGAACTTCAGTAGTAGTGAGTGATACAGTCGATAGTATCTTAAGTAATGGTGAGAGATACAGTCGATAGTAACTTAAGTTTAGTGAGTGATACAGTCGATAGTAACTTCAGTAGTACAGAGTGATACAGTCGATAGTAACTTCAGTAGTAGTGAGTGATACAGTCGATAGTATCTTAAGTAGTAGTGAGTGATACAGTCGATAGTAACTTCAGTAGTAGTGAGTGATACAGTTGATAGTAACTTCAGTAGTAGTGAGTGATACAGTCGATAGTAACTTCAGTAGTAGTGAGTGATACAGTCGATAGTAACTTAAGTAGTAGTGAGTGATACAGTCGATAGTAACTTAAGTAGTAGTGAGTGATACAGTCGATAGTAACTTCAGTAGTAGTGAGTGATACAGTCGATAGTAACTTAAGTTTAGTGATTGGTACAGTCGATAGTAACTTCAGCAGTAGTGAGTGATACAGTCGATAGTATCTTAAGTAATACTGAGAGATACAGTCGATAGTAACTTCAGTAGTAGTGAGTGATACAGTCGATAGTAACTTAAGTTTATTGATTGATACAGTCGATAGTAACTTCAGTAGTAGTGAGTGATACAGTCGATAGTATCTTAAGTAATAGTGAGTGATACAGTCGATAGTAACTTAAGTTTAGTGATTGATACAGTCGATAGTAACTTCAGTAGTAGTGAGTGATTTAGTCGATAGTAACTTCAATAGTAGTGTGTGATACAGTCGATAGTAACTTCAGTAGTAGTGAGTGATACAGTCGATACTAACTTCAGTAGAAGTGAGTGATACAGTCGATAGTAACTTCAGTAGTAGTGAGTGATACAGTCGATAGTAACTTCAGTAGTAGTGAGTGATACAGTCGATAGTAACTTCAGTAGTAGTGAGTGATACAGTCGATAGTAACTTACGTAGTAGTGAGTGATTTAGTCGATAGTAACTTAAGTTTAGTGATTGATACAGTCGATAGTAACTTCAGTAGTAGTGAGTGATACAGTCGATACTAACTTCAGTAGAAGTGAGTGATACAGTCGATAGTAACTTCAGTAGTAGTGAGTGATACAGTCGATAGTAACTTCAGTAGTAGTGAGTGATACAGTCGATAGTAACTTCAGTAGTAGTGAGTGATACAGTTGATAGTAACTTCAGTAGTAGTGAGTGATTTAGTCGATAGTAACTTCAGTAGTAGTGAGTGATACAGTCGATAGTAACTCCAGTAGTAGTGAGTGATACAGTCGATAGTAACTTCAGTAGTAGTGAGTGATACAGTCGATAGTAACGTAAATTTAGTGATTGATACAGTCGATAGTAACTTCAGTAGTAGTGAGTGATACAGTCGATAGTATCTTAAGTCATAGTGAGAGATACAGTCGATAGTAACTTAAGTTTAGTGATTGATACAGTCGATAGTAACTTCAGTAGTAGTGAGTGATACAGTCGATAGTAACTTAAGTAGTAGTGAGTGATACAGTCGATAGTAACTTCAGTAGTAGTGAGTGATACAGTCGATAGTAACTTCAGTAGTAGTGAGTGATTTAGTCGATAGTAACTTCAGTAGTAGTGAGTGATACAGTCGATAGTAACTTCAGTAGTAGTGAGTGATACAGTCGATAGTAACTTAAGTAGTAGTGAGTGATACAGTCGATAGTAACTTAAGTAGTAGTGAGTGATACAGTCGATAGTAACTTAAGTAGTAGTGAGTGATACAGTCGATAGTAACTTAAGTAGTAGTGAGTGATACAGTCGATAGTATCTTAAGTAGTAGTGAGTGATACAGTCGATAGTAACTTCAGTAGTAGTGAGTGATACAGTCGATAGTAACTTCAGTAGTAGTGAGTGATACAGTCGATAGTAACTTAAGTTTAGTGATTGATACAGTCGATAGTAACTTCAGCAGTAGTGAGTGATACAGTCGATAGTAACTTCAGTAGTAGTGAGTGATACAGTCGATAGTATCTTAAGTAATAGTGAGAGATACAGTCGATAGTAACTTCAGTAGTAGTGAATGATACAATCGAGAGTAACTTAAGTTTAGTGATTGATACAGTCGATAGTAACTTCAGTAGTTATGAGTGATACAGTCGATAGTAACTTAAGTAGTAGTGAGTGATACAGTCGATAGTATCTTAAGTAATAGTGAGAGATACAGTCGATAGTAACTTAAGTGGTAGTGAGTAATACAGTCGGTGGTAACTTAAGTAGTGGTAAGTCAGGCAGTCGGTGGTAACTTAAGTAGTGGTAAGTCAGGCAGTCTGTGGTAGCTTAAGGTATAGAGTGATACAGTCGGTGGTAACTTCTGGAGTAGAGAGTGATGTAGTCACTGGTAACTTGAGTGATACAGTCGATGATAACTTAAGTAGTGGTGAGTGATACAGTCGGCGGTAACTTAAGTAGTAGGGAGTGATGCAGTCAGTGGTAACTACTTGAGTGATACAGTCGATGTAGTAGTGAGTGATGCAGTCAGTGGTAACTACTTGAGTGATACAGTCGATGGTAGCTTAAGCTTAAGTAGTAGTGAGTGATGCAGTCAGTGATCAATTCTGGAGTAGTGAGTGATGCAGTCATTGGTAACTTAAGTAGTAGCGAGTGATGCAGTCAGCGGTAACTTAAGTAGTAGCGAGTATGCAGTCAGTTTTAACTTGTATAGTAGTGAGTGATACAGTCGCTGATAACTTCTGGAGTAGTGAGTGATGCTGTCAGTGGTAACTTAAGTAGTAGCGAGAGATGCAGTCAGTGGTAACTTAAGCAGTAGTGAGTGATACAGCCGGTGGTAACTTAAGTAGTAGCGAGTATGCAGTCAGTTTTAACTTGTATAGTAGTGAGTGATACAGTCGCTGATAACTTCTGGAGTAGTGAGTGATGCTGTCAGTGGTAACTTAAGTAGTAGCGAGTGATGCAGTCAGCGGTAACTTAAGTAGTAGCGAGTATGCAGTCAGTTTTAACTTGTATAGTAGTGAGTGATACAGTCGCTGATAACTTCTGCAGTAGTGAGTGATGCTGTCAGTGGTAACTTAAGTAGTAGCGAGAGATGCAGTGGGTGGAAACTGCGGGTGAAGTGAGTGATGTAGTTTGTGATAACGTCAGGTGTAGTGGGTGATGTAGTTTGTGATAACGTCAGGTGTAGTGGGTGATGTAGTTTGTGATAACGTCAGGTGTAGTGAGTGATGTAGTTTGTGATAACGTCAGGTGTAGTGAGTGATGTAGTTTGTGATAACGTCAGGTGTAGTGAGTGATGTAGTTTGTGATAACGTCAGGTGTAGTGAGTGATGTAGTTTGTGATAACGTCAGGTGTAGTGAGTGATGTAGTTTGTGATAACGTCAGGTGTAGTGAGTGATACAGTCGCTGATAACTTCTGCAGTAGTGAGTGATGCTGTCAGTGGTAACTTAAGTAGTAGCGAGAGATGCAGTGGGTGGAAACTGCGGGTGAAGTGAGTGATGTAGTTTGTGATAACGTCAGGTGTAGTGGGTGATGTAGTTTGTGATAACGTCAGGTGTAGTGAGTGATGTAGTTTGTGATAACGTCAGGTGTAGTGAGTGATGTAGTTTGTGATAACGTCAGGTGTAGTGAGTGATGTAGTTTGTGATAACGTCAGGTGTAGTGAGTGATGTAGTTTGTGATAACGTCAGGTGTAGTGGGTGATGTAGTTTGTGATAACGTCAGGTGTAGTGAGTGATGTAGTTTGTGATAACGTCAGGTGTAGTGGGTGATGTAGTTTGTGATAACGTCAGGTGTAGTGGGTGATGTAGTTTGTGATAACGTCAGGTGTAGTGAGTGATGTAGTTTGTGATAACGTCAGGTGTAGTGGGTGATGCTGTCAGTGGTAACTTAAGTAGTAGCGAGAGATGCAGTGGGTGGAAACTGCGGGTGAAGTGAGTGATGTAGTTTGTGATAACGTCAGGTGTAGTGGGTGATGTAGTTTGTGATAACGTCAGGTGTAGTGAGTGATGTAGTTTGTGATAACGTCAGGTGTAGTGGGTGATGCTGTCAGTGGTAACTTAAGTAGTAGCGAGAGATGCAGTGGGTGGAAACTGCGGGTGAAGTGAGTGATGTAGTTTGTGATAACGTCAGGTGTAGTGGGTGATGTAGTTTTTGATAACGTCAGGTGTAGTGAGTGATGTAGTTTGTGATAACGTCAGGTGTAGTGGGTGATGTAGTTTGTGATAACGTCAGGTGTAGTGGGTGATGTAGTTTGTGATAACGTCAGGTGTAGTGGGTGATGTAGTTTGTGATAACGTCAGGTGTAGTGGGTGATGTAGTTTGTGATAACGTCAGGTGTAGTGAGTGATGTAGTTTGTGATAACGTCAGGTGTAGTGAGTGATGTAGTTTGTGATAACGTCAGGTGTAGTGGGTGATGTAGTTTGTGATAACGTCAGGTGTAGTGAGTGATGTAGTTTGTGATAACGTCAGGTGTAGTGGGTGATGCTGTCAGTGGTAACTTAAGTAGTAGCGAGAGATGCAGTGGGTGGAAACTGCGGGTGAAGTGAGTGATGTAGTTTGTGATAACGTCAGGTGTAGTGGGTGATGTAGTTTGTGATAACGTCAGGTGTAGTGAGTGATGTAGTTTGTGATAACGTCAGGTGTAGTGGGTGATGTAGTTTGTGATAACGTCAGGTGTAGTGGGTGATGCTGTCAGTGGTAACTTAAGTAGTAGCGAGAGATGCAGTGGGTGGAAACTGCGGGTGAAGTGAGTGATGTAGTTTGTGATAACGTCAGGTGTAGTGGGTGATGTAGTTTGTGATAACGTCAGGTGTAGTGAGTGATGTAGTTTGTGATAACGTCAGGTGTAGTGAGTGATGCTGTCAGTGGTAACTTAAGTAGTAGCGAGAGATGCAGTGGGTGGAAACTGCGGGTGAAGTGAGTGATGTAGTTTGTGATAACGTCAGGTGTAGTGGGTGATGTAGTTTGTGATAACGTCAGGTGTAGTGGGTGATGTAGTTTGTGATAACGTCAGGTGTAGTGGGTGATGTAGTTTGTGATAACGTCAGGTGTAGTGGGTGATGTAGTTTGTGATAACGTCAGGTGTAGTGGGTGATGTAGTTTGTGATAACGTCAGGTGTAGTGGGTGATGTAGTTTGTGATAACGTCAGGTGTAGTGGGTGATGTAGTTTGTGATAACGTCAGGTGTAGTGAGTGATGTAGTTTGTGATAACGTCAGGTGTAGTGGGTGATGTAGTTTGTGATAACGTCAGGTGTAGTGAGTGATGTAGTTTGTGATAACGTCAGGTGTAGTGGGTGATGCTGTCAGTGGTAACTTAAGTAGTAGCGAGAGATGCAGTGGGTGGAAACTGCGGGTGAAGTGAGTGATGTAGTTTGTGATAACGTCAGGTGTAGTGGGTGATGTAGTTTGTGATAACGTCAGGTGTAGTGAGTGATGTAGTTTGTGATAACGTCAGGTGTAGTGAGTGATGCTGTCAGTGGTAACTTAAGTAGTAGCGAGAGATGCAGTCAGAGGTAACTGCGGGTGTAGTGAGTGATGTAGTTTGTGATAACGTCAGGTGTAGTGGGTGATGTAGTTTTTGATAACGTCAGGTGTAGTGAGTGATGTAGTTTGTGATAACGTCAGGTGTAGTGGGTGATGTAGTTTGTGGTAACGTCAGGTGTAGTGGGTGATGTAGTTTGTGATAACGTCAGGTGTAGTGGGTGATGTAGTTTGTGATAACGTCAGGTGTAGTGGGTGATGTAGTTTGTGATAACGTCAGGTGTAGTGAGTGATGTAGTTTGTGATAACGTCAGGTGTAGTGGGTGATGTAGTTTGTGATAACGTCAGGTGTAGTGAGTGATGTAGTTTGTGATAACGTCAGGTGTAGTGGGTGATGCTGTCAGTGGTAACTTAAGTAGTAGCGAGAGATGCAGTGGGTGGAAACTGCGGGTGAAGTGAGTGATGTAGTTTGTGATAACGTCAGGTGTAGTGGGTGATGTAGTTTGTGATAACGTCAGGTGTAGTGAGTGATGTAGTTTGTGATAACGTCAGGTGTAGTGGGTGATGTAGTTTGTGATAACGTCAGGTGTAGTGGGTGATGCTGTCAGTGGTAACTTAAGTAGTAGCGAGAGATGCAGTGGGTGGAAACTGCGGGTGAAGTGAGTGATGTAGTTTGTGATAACGTCAGGTGTAGTGAGTGATGTAGTTTGTGATAACGTCAGGTGTAGTGGGTGATGTAGTTTGTGATAACGTCAGGTGTAGTGAGTGATGTAGTTTGTGATAACGTCAGGTGTAGTGGGTGATGTAGTTTGTGATAACGTCAGGTGTAGTGAGTGATGTAGTTTGTGATAACGTCAGGTGTAGTGGGTGATGCTGTCAGTGGTAACTTAAGTAGTAGCGAGAGATGCAGTGGGTGGAAACTGCGGGTGAAGTGAGTGATGTAGTTTGTGATAACGTCAGGTGTAGTGGGTGATGTAGTTTGTGATAACGTCAGGTGTAGTGAGTGATGTAGTTTGTGATAACGTCAGGTGTAGTGGGTGATGTAGTTTGTGATAACGTCAGGTGTAGTGGGTGATGTAGTTTGTGATAACGTCAGGTGTAGTGGGTGATGTAGTTTGTGATAACGTCAGGTGTAGTGGGTGATGTAGTTTGTGATAACGTCAGGTGTAGTGAGTGATGTAGTTTGTGATAACGTCAGGTGTAGTGGGTGATGTAGTTTGTGATAACGTCAGGTGTAGTGGGTGATGTAGTTTGTGATAACGTCAGGTGTAGTGAGTGATGTAGTTTGTGATAACGTCAGGTGTAGTGGGTGATGTAGTTTGTGATAACGTCAGGTGTAGTGAGTGATGTAGTTTGTGATAACGTCAGGTGTAGTGGGTGATGTAGTTTGTGATAACGTCAGGTGTAGTGAGTGATGTAGTTTGTGATAACGTCAGGTGTAGTGGGTGATGTAGTTTGTGATAACGTCAGGTGTAGTGAGTGATGTAGTTTGTGATAACGTCAGGTGTAGTGGGTGATGTAGTTTGTGATAACGTCAGGTGTAGTGAGTGATGTAGTTTGTGATAACGTCAGGTGTAGTGGGTGATGTAGTTTGTGATAACGTCAGGTGTAGTGATGTAGTTTGTGATAACGTCAGGTGTAGTGGGTGATGTAGTTTGTGATAACGTCAGGTGTAGTGGGTGATGTAGTTTGTGATAACGTCAGGTGTAGTGGGTGATGTAGTTTGTGATAACGTCAGGTGTAGTGGGTGATGTAGTTTGTGATAACGTCAGGTGTAGTGGGTGATGTAGTTTGTGATAACGTCAGGTGTAGTGGGTGATGTAGTTTGTGATAACGTCAGGTGTAGTGAGTGATGTAGTTTGTGATAACGTCAGGTGTAGTGAGTGATGTAGTTTGTGATAACGTCAGGTGTAGTGGGTGATGTAGTTTGTGATAACGTCAGGTGTAGTGAGTGATGTAGTTTGTGATAACGTCAGGTGTAGTGGGTGATGTAGTTTGTGATAACGTCAGGTGTAGTGAGTGATGTAGTTTGTGATAACGTCAGGTGTAGTGGGTGATGTAGTTTGTGATAACGTCAGGTGTAGTGGGTGATGTAGTTTGTGATAACGTCAGGTGTAGTGGGTGATGTAGTTTGTGATAACGTCAGGTGTAGTGGGTGATGTAGTTTGTGATAACGTCAGGTGTAGTGGGTGATGTAGTTTGTGATAACGTCAGGTGTAGTGAGTGATGTAGTTTGTGATAACGTCAGGTGTAGTGAGTGATGTAGTTTGTGATAACGTCAGGTGTAGTGAGTGATGTAGTTTGTGATAACGTCAGGTGTAGTGAGTGATGTAGTTTGTGATAACGTCAGGTGTAGTGAGTGATGCTGTCAGTGGTAACTTAAGTAGTAGCGAGAGATGCAGTGGGTGGAAACTGCGGGTGAAGTGAGTGATGTAGTTTGTGATAACGTCAGGTGTAGTGAGTGATGTAGTTTGTGATAACGTCAGGTGTAGTGGGTGATGTAGTTTGTGATAACGTCAGGTGTAGTGAATGATGCAGACCGTGGTAACTTTTGGTGTAATGAGTGATGTAGTCGGTGGTAACGTTAGGTGTAGTGGGTGATGTAGTTTGTGATAACGTCAGGTGTAGTGAATGATGCAGACCGTGGTAACTTTTGGTGTAATGAGTGATGTAGTCGGTGGTAACGTTAGGTGTAGTGGGTGATGTAGGTGGTGGTAACGTTAGGTGTAGTGGGTGATGTAGTTTGTGGTAACGTTAGGTGTAGTGGGTGATGTAGGTGGTGGTAACGTTAGGTGTAGTGGGTGATGTAGTTTGTGGTAACGTCAGGTGTAGTGAATGATGTAGACCGTGGTACCGTTAGGTGTAGTGAGTGATGTAGTCCGTGGTAACGTTAGGTGTAGTGGGTGATGTAGTCCGTGGTAACGTTATGTGCAGTGTGTGATGTAGTCCGTGGTAACGTTATGTGCAGTGAGTGATGTATTCCGTGGTACCGTTAGGTCTAGTGAGAGATGCAGTCGGTGGTAACGTTTGGTGTAGTGAGTGATGTAGTCCGTGGTAACGTTTGCTGTAGTGAGTGATGCAGTCCGTGGTAACGTTAGGTGTAGTGTGTGATGTAGTCCGTGGTAACGTTAGGTGTAGTGTGTGATGTAGTTGGTGGTAACGTTAGGTGTAGTGTGTGATGTAGTCCGTGGTAACGTTAGGTGTAGTGAGTGATGTAGTTGGTGGTAACGTTTGGTGTAGTGAGTGATGTAGTCCGTGGTAACGTTTGGTGTAGTGAGTGATGTAGTCCGTGGTAACGTTTGGTGTAGTGAGTGATGTAGTCCGTGGTAACGTTAGGTGTAGTAAGTGATGTAGTCCGTGGTAACGTTTGGTGTAGTTAGTGATGTAGTCCGTGGTAAAGTTAGGTGTAGTAAGTGATGTAGTCCGTGGTAACGTTAGGTGTAGTGAGTGATGCAGTCCGTGGTAACGTTAGGTGTAGTAAGTGATGCAGTCCGTGGTAACTTTAGGTGTAGTGAGTGATGTAGTCCTTTGTAACGTTAGGTTTAGTGAGTGATGTAGTCCGGGGTAACGTTAGGTGTAGGGAGTGATGTTGTCGATGGTAACTTTTACAGTACAGCTTTAAGCTTTGTGGGTGTTGGTGGTTCAATACACATGTTACCATAGTTATGTATATTTTAGCTTTGTGGGTGTCGACGAATAAATACAGTTGTTACCATAGTCATGTATTTTGTAGCTTGGGTATTCATCAATACAGCAGGTACAACATATATGTATCTTCTCACCATGTGGGGACTGGCTTTTAAATGCAGTTGCCACCATAGTTATGTGTTATATGAGGCTATTGACGATTAAATACAGTTTTTAACATAAACATGTGTTTTTTAGCCATGTGGGTGTTAACAATTAAATATAGTTGTTACCACAAATGTGTGTCTTTCAGCTCTGTGTATTCATTAATAAAATTGGTACCAGAGATATATGTCTTTTAACTATGAGGGTATTGATGATTAAATACAGTTGTCACCACAATATATGTGGTCATTGTAACAGTCGTTACCACAAATAAGTGTCTTTCAGCTATGCATATTTATCATTACAGTAAGTTGTTACCACAAATAAGTGTCTTTCAGCTATGCATATTTATCATTACAGTAAGTTGTTACCACAAATAAGTGTCTTTCAGCTATGCATATTTATCATTACAGTAAGTTGTTACCACAAATAAGTGTCTTTCAGCTATGCATATTTATCATTACAGTAAGTTGTTACCACAAATAAGTGTCTTTCAGCTATGCATATTTATCATTACAGTAAGATGCATCGGTTAAAAAAATGGTTTATCTAGAATATAAAATACTTCCTCCTCTTGGAAACAGGGGGATAACTTTTTATTGAAGTGTAAGTTACCCACTTACTTTAATGAAATATAACTAACCCATATATGTAATGAAGTGTAACTAGCCCATACCCTTATTCCCCTCTCGCTCAAGCCTTATATCAGCACATCAATCAGATTTGGTAGCCTCTCATGTTATGCCATCAATGTTGAAAAGAGAAGCATTTATAAAAAAAAATTATACGTACACAAAAGGTGAACACTGCATTGTCATGTTAACTTTCTAATTGTTTCCTTTCGATTCGTCATAAAACGTTTTTATATTTTCATTTAGAAATTGGTGATTTCTCTTTATTTTCTTCTTCCTTCAAATCGATAAAATAATAAAAACTGGTCGTCACATTCCCTCTCGAGCCAGCAGTAATGACAGAATTTGCACCCAGACCTAAACATAATCATGGTTATGAGGTCTTTCAAGCGGTATTCCCCAAGTAAGCACCATACGTAGAAAAAAAATCCTACTTTTTCTTTCAGTACTTGGCGCACGAAGCGGACTCTGACTAGCATCACTTGTTACACCCAACAGACTCTGACTAGCATCACTTGTTACACCCAACATATCCGACAAAGGCACAGACACTAGCTCTGAACGTGACGCACCTCAAGATACGTGACAGAGACACAGTTATTAACTCTCTTTGTGACGTGCCTCAAGATTTTAGATTTTTTTTATGACGCACCTCAAGATACATGACAGAGACACAGTTATTAGCTCTGAACGTGACGCAACTCGGAATACATGACAGAATCACGGTTATTAGCTTTTCTGGGATGCGCCTCTAGCTCTAGATATATGACAGAGGCACAGTTATTAACTCTGAACGTGACGCACCTCCAGGTACATGACAGAGACAGTTATTAGCTCTGAACGTAACGCTCCTCAAGATAAATGACAAAGACACAGTTAATAATTCTGAACCTGGCGCACCTCAAGATAAATGACAGAGACACAGTTATTAGCTCTGAACGTGACTCACCATCCGATATATGACAGAGACACAGTTTTTTGCTGTTTTGGCGACGCACTTCAAGATACATGACAAAGACACAGTTATTAGCTCTGAACTTGACGCACCTCAAGATACATGACACAGACACAGTGACTAGCTCTACTCGTGATGTACATCAAGATACATGACACAGGGACCAGCTCTACTCGTAACGCACCTCAAGATACATGTGAGAGACACAGGGACTAGCTCCAAACGTGATGCACCTCAAGATACATGTAAGAGACACAGGGACTAGCTCCAAACGTAACGCACATCAAGAAACATATAAGAGACACAAGGACTAGCTCTACTCGTGACGTACATCAAGATATATGACACAGAGACCAGCTCTACTCGTAACGCACCTCAAGAAACATGTGAGAGACACAGGGACCAGCTCTACTCGTAACGCACCTCAAGAAACATGTGAGAGACACAGGGACCAGCTCTACTCGTAACGCACCTCAAGAAACATGTGAGAGACACAGGGACCAGCTCTACTCGTAACGCACCTCAAGAAACATGTAAGAGACACAGGGACTAGCTCCAAACGTGACGCACCTCAAGATACATGTAAGAGACACAGGGACTAGCTCCAAACGTGACGCACCTCAAGATACATGTAAGAGACACAGGGACTAGCTCCAAACGTAACGCACCTCAAGAAACATATAAGAGACACAGGGACTAGCTCTACTCGTGACGCACATCAAGATACATGGCACAGGGACCAGCTCTACTCGTAACGCACCTCAAGATACATGTGAGAGACACAGGGACTAGCTCCAAACGTGACGCACCTCAAGATACATGTAAGAGACACAGGGACTAGCTCCAAACGTGACGCACCTCAAGAAACATGTAAGACTAAGAGACACAGGGACTACCTCCAAACGTGACGCACCTCAAGAAACATGTAAGACTAAGAGACACAGGGACTACCTCCAAACGTGACGCACCTCAAGAAACATGTAAGACTAAGAGACACAGGGACTACCTCCAAACGTGACGCACCTCAAGAAACATGTAAGACTAAGAGACACAGGGACTACCTCCAAACGTGACGCACCTCAAGAAACATGTAAGACTAAGAGACACAGGGACTACCTCCAAACGTGACGCACCTCAAGAAAGACGCTATGGGAGCGGAGAATCGCGCGACACCGCAGGGCAGTGGAACTGTCGCCGACCTCGCTGTAACTGCGATGTATACCACGACGCCGCTTCGCCTTATTTCCAGCGCCTGATGTTGCAGAACCTGTTTGCTGCTGTTCCTGGGTATGAGTGGTACAGATTGTGTTGTTGTTACTGCCACCGTCCATGGATTGGCTCTTGAGTAAAGTCTTGCTGCTATAGCGATGACGCTCCACACTCGACGAACGTGACTCCTCCAGGCCACCGATGTGTTGTTGTTGTTGTTCTGATTGCTGATGGTGATAATGCTTTTGATGCACATCCTCTTTGAAGTGGACCCGAGGACGACTTTTGGGATGGCTCTTCATCTGCTGCTGTTTTAGCATCTGCTGCTGTTGTAGCTGTTGGTACTGTTGCCGCAACTCCTGGACTTTACCGCGTCCGGATGGTTGTGGCACAATGTCTTCGGCGGCTGGGCGGGGTTGTTGTTGCTGATGACAGCAGTTCTCGCTCAGATTGCCATTTGGTGTGGGCTTGCCGTTAAGGTATTTAGCAGCCATGTCAGGCGAGTGAGTTTGAGGCCGGATAAGGTTTAACCATAGGCTTCTAATACAGACTCACACATATTCAAGATCAAGGTTAAATCTACTGTTGATTGAGATTGCCACAAAAAGCGCTCATCTCCAAGCCAGTTTTAACACGTCCATAAGATAATGGTGCTCAACACTTAACCCATCCGTGAAAGTCTTTCACTGGAAACAGAAAGAGTGACGTCTAGGTTTACTATCAGCACTACACGAGTTGAGATGGTCTGTAAGGGCACCAAGCACGACTGCAGTTCGTCAACTCGATACTTAACAAGTCCACACTAGAAAGTTAGTCTTACAAAGGCACTAGATTATGTCTTCAAAATTATCGTGAAAAACTTCCCTTGAGCAATAGCACGTCCAGTTGATATCTATTCCCAAATGAGCCATTATCACAGTTTTCGATATTTTTATCAGTGCTGTAAGTCAGCGCTAGGTCAGTGCCTGAGAGTTTCAGCACATGATGGATCAGTCAGGGATCCCTAGTGATCAGTGAATCAAAGAGGAAAATAATTACACGCACATCTGACTCACCTCTACATATATTAAATGACACACGTCTGGGTCGACCTGGACTATTGGCTCAAGGTGAGCTGTCGGAAAGCCGAACGATTACTGCAGTATGCTTCATGGGAGCAAACAAGATCGATTACTGCAGTATGCTTAATGGGAGAAAACAAGATCGATTACTGCAGTATGCTTAATGGGAGCAAACAAGATCGATTACTGCAGTATGCTTCATGGGAGCAAACAAGATCGATTACTGCAGTATGCTTCATGGGAGCAAACAAGATCGATTACTGCAGTATGCTTCATGGGAGCAAACAAGATCCACCACACATGGTAATGGCAATGCTTAGCCTCACCCGTCACAATGGCAGTGCTAATTAAATCACTAGGCTACACAGGTCAGTAAAAAAAATAATTGGAACCTAACGGTGCTTTCGTTCCGAGTAATGGTTTTAAGAACAATCAGGCAACATATGTCCCCGCCAGCCTCGCCGGAAAATTAAATAATTTGCTGACTTACAAATTGATGTAAAAGTATCCCCTTTTAGGTAGAATGCTAAGTTTGTTCTGACACCAAGGGATGCTGGAAACATAAATATCGTTTTGCAATTAAAGAAATCTAATCACAATATTGTAAGCAATATGAGTCAACATTAAAGAAGCTTTTCTCCACTCTAAACCCCGCATATGTAGACCAAAAGCTTAACAGTCTCTTGAGAACAGCTTGTAATTGATTGGGGGGGGGTGTAGGAGAGAGAGAGAGAGAGAGAGAGAGAGAGAGAGAGAGAGAGAGAGAGAGAGAGAGAGAGAGAGAGAGAGAGAGAGCGAGAGAGAGAGAGAGAGAGAGAGAGAGAGAGAGAGAGAGAGAGAGAGAGAGAGAGAGAGAGAGAGAGAGAGAGAGAGAGAGAGCGAGAGAGAGAGAGAGAGAGAGAGAGAGAGAGAGAGAGAGAGAGAGAGAGAGAGAGAGAGAGAGAGAGAGAGAGAGAGAGAGAGAGAGAGAGAGAGAGAGAGAGAGAGAGAGAGAGAGAGAGAGAGAGAGAGAGAGAGAGAGAGAGAGAGAGAGAGAGAGAGAAAGTACAAGTGAACAGTTTTACAATATTCTATCGCTACCGATATGGTTTTTGCTAATGGAGATATCGGAGTGTTACCACACTACCCGGTATAGCAGAACATAAGTGACCTTGGCCTGCAGATGCCTGAGTCCGCACGGCGTCAGCTCCACATGGAGACACCACGGGCCAGTTCAGATACTGTACAAGGAAACCGTTTTACAGAGCGTATGATCAATTCAGTTTTATTCCAACTCCTCCTGTCTCCCCCCCCTCCGAAACAGATTGAGGGAGAAGAGATACCTCAACCAACTAACCTCCTCTCATGCCAGCCCTCTTAACCTTTTCCCAAAGGTTTGAACTAACACGCAAGATTTTTTGTTGATAAGTAAATGCACATCTGTTATATGCTGAAAGAAATATCGAGGCGACCCGAAGAGGTCCTTCAGAGAAGATCATCTACATGAGCTGAGGATATAGGGAACCCTTCAGAGAATATATTTTACATGAGCTGAAGATATAGGAAACCCTTCAGAGAAGACCATCTACATGAGCTGAGGGTATAGGAAGCCCCTCAGAGAAGACCATCTACGTGAGCTGAGGATATAGGAAGCCCTTCAGAGAAGATCATCTACATGAGCTGAGGATATAGGAAACCCTTCAGAGAAGATCATCTACATGAGCTGAGGATATAGGAAACCCTTCAGAGAAGATCATCTACATGAGCTGAGGATATAGGGAACCCTTCAGAGAAGATCATCCTCATGAGCTGAGGATATAGGAAACCCTTCAGAGAAGATCATCTACATGAGCTGAGGATATAGGTAGCCCTTCTGAGAAGATCATCTACATGAGCTGAGGATAAAGGAAACCCTTCAGAGAAGATCATCTACATGAGCTGAGGATATTGGAAGCCCTTCAGAGAAGACCATCTACATGAGCTGAGGATATAGGAAATCCTTCAGAGAAGACCATCTACATGAGCTAAGGATATAGGAAGCCCTTCAGAGAAGATCATCTACATGAGCTGAGGATATAGGAAGCCCTTCAGAGAAGATCATCTACATCAGCTGAGGATATAGGAAACCCTTCAGAGAAGACCATCTACATGAGCTGAGGATATAGGAAACCCTTCAGAGAAGACCATCTACATGAGCTGAGGATATAGGAAACCCTTCAGAGAAGACCATCTACATGAGCTGAGGATATAGGAAGCCCTTCAGAGAAGACCATCTACATGAGCTGAGGATATAGGAAGCCCTTCAGAGAAGATCATCTACATGAGCTGAGGATATAGGAAACCCTTCAGAGAAGATCATCTACATGAGCTGAGGATATTGGAAGCCCTTCAGAGAAGACCATCTACATGAGCTGAGGATATAGGAAACCCTTCAGAGAAGACCATCTACATGAGCTGAGGATATAGGAAGCCCTTCAGAGAAGATCATCTACATGAGCTGAGGATATAGGAAGCCCTTCAGAGAAGATCATCTACATGAGCTGAGGATATAGGAAACCCTTCAGAGAAGATCATCTACATGAGCTGAGGATATAGGAAGCCCTTCAGAGAAGATCATCTACATGAGCTGAGGCGATTCATAGAAAACTGCTGCACTTTGATAACGATATCAGGACAGAATGGACAGGCCCTGTGCGATGGAAAGATAAATCTTAGGAATTCTATCGACAGATGAAACAAATGAGAGGAGCTTCAGTCTATAAATCATACGATTCTTCCTCAACTACTCCCAGAAACTGAGCTTTCAAAGATTGGTTATCACCCTCCACACACACACACACAAACATCCTCTTTTGTGCTTTCAGTCTTCTTTCGACAGTCCGAACTCATAAAAAAATATCAACAAAACCGCAAGCATCTAAATCTACAGAAGTTGGTATAAATCTGGTTCTTCTGAACACTTTGATGCTCAAGGGAACAGACTAGGGTGGGGGAGGACTTGTTTCGATTGACATCGTTGGCTGAGTTAAGAGAGAAAGAGAGAGAGAGAGAGAGAGAGAGAGAGAGAGAGAGAGAGAGAGACAGACAGACAGACAGACAGACAGACAGACAGACAGGCAAACAGACAGAGAGAGAGAGAGACAGACAGACACACAAACACACACAAACACTGAGCGAGAGAGAGACAGAGAGTCAGAGAGAGAGAGATAGAGAGAGAGAGAGAGAGAGAGAGAGAGAGAGAGAGAGAGAGAGAGAGAGAGAGAGAGAGAGAGGGGGGGGGAGGTGTTGAGGAATAGAGTAGAGCAAATTAGGCAGAGATTTGGCATCAAGCTATGGCGAGGCCTGGCGAGCAGAGCAGAACATGAATACAGTACAACCCCCGCGCTGTGCTCCGCCCACAGGCTGGATGGAGAGAACTCCACGAGGGAGATATACGGTCAGAACGGTGTACAGCTTCTACCGATTATTTGAATAATTCATGTCGCCATGTCCACCGAAACAATGTCTTACAAAGTGGAGAACTGTGTCAACAGGGAGAGGAAGTTTAGTGGGGTGGCTTGCCTCTGTCGCTCACCCCGATCTCTCTATTCCAGCGCTCATTTCTTCATTGGGTGTTGCAGATTTTGAGGGTTGTCTGTGCTTGATGGTCGGTCTTTCTCAAAATTGTATCACACCTGAGTCTTCATCTGAAACGACGTGTCAAGACAAAGTAGCAGCTTGTAATCTCTCTCTCTCTCTCTCTCTCTCTCTCTCTCTCTCTCTCTCTCTCTCTCTCTCTCTCTCTCTCTATATATATATATATATATATATATATATATATATATATAAATATATAAATCAGAGAAGTTAGCTAAACAAATATTTAGAACGACAGAGACAGGTTTATTGATGAAACCCAACTCTTTAATAACAACTTATCTTTTGCGATTCAAACTAAAGTAAGTGGTTAATATGTCGCAAAAGCATGAACAGAAAACTTTCAGCATCGGTTCGGTACTCATTATCTCCTCAGAAGTAATATCAAATAAATGATATTCACCACCATATCAGAAACAGATCAAAATGTAAATACACGCGAAGCAAAACGTCACAGATGTTCACATATAAACTCGAATAGGTTGACAGATATAGAAAATTGAAATTCAACCCCATAATCCATCCCAATCATTGATGTTAAACCTATTGGTGCTCAAGTGGCTTAAACAGTTCGAGAAAGATCATATAAGATACAACACCAGATCCCAGATCGGTAAAGAAGCAACGTTCTGTCATTCCCCCTCATGTTCTTCTTTTGCTCTCCACAATGTGATTAAAATGTCCACCTCAGCAGTAGCACGTAAATGTAACACTAGAATGAAGACCTACACTCCACAGTAGCGCATAAATAAAAAACGAAAATGAAGACCTACAATCCACAGTAAGGGGGGGGGGGGGGTAAATGTTAAACCAGAATGAAAACCTACACTTTACAATAGGGCATAACTATAAAACTAGAATGAAGACCTACACTTTACAGTAAAGGCGGAGGGGGTAAATGTAAAACTAAAATGAAGACCTACACTCCACAGTAGGCCATAACTATAAAACTAAAATGAGGACCTACACTCCATAGTAAGGGGGGTAAATGTAAAACCAGAATGAAGACCTGCACTCTACAGTAGGCCATAACTATAAAACTAGAATGAAGACCTACACTTTACAGTAGGGAGTAAATGAAAAACTAGAATGAAGACCTACACTTTACAGTAGGGAGTAAATGAAAAACTAGAATGAAGACCTTATACTCCACAGTTGGGGGGGGGGGGTAAATGTAAAAATAAAAAATGAAGACCTAAACTCCACAGTAGGGCATAAATATAAAACTAGAATGAAGACCAAGACTCTACAGTAGGGCGTAAATGTAAAACTAGAATGATGACCTATAATCCACATTTGGGGGAGGGGGAGGGGGTAAATGTAAAACTAGAAACAAAGACCTATACTCTACAGTTGAAGAGTAAATGTAAAACTAGAAACAAAGACCGATACTCCACAGTTGGGGAGTAAATGTAACACTAGACGCAGAGACCTATACTCCACAGTAGGGGGGAGGGGTAAATGTAAAACTGGAAACAAAGACCTATACTCGACAGTTCGGGAGTAAATGTAAAACTAGAAACAAGATCTATACTCCACAGTTGGGGAGTAAATGTAAAACTAGACACAAAGACCTATACTCCACAGTAGGGGGTACATGTAAAACGAGAACGAAGACCTGCACTCAACAGTAAGGGGGTAAATGTAAAACTAGAATGAAGACCAAGACTCCACAGTAAAAGAGGGGAGGGAGGGGGGGGGGGTAAATGTAAACTAAAAAAAGATCTAGACTCCACATTATGGGGTAAACATATAATTAAAATGAAGGCCCACACTCATCAGTAGATCAGTAGGGGGTAAATGTAAGCTTGAATGAAGACCAAGACTCCACAGTAAAAGAGGGGGGGGGGGTAAATGTAAAAATAAAATAAAGATCAGACTCCACAGTATGGGGTAAACACAAAACTAGAATGAAGACCTACACTCCACATTAGGGGAGGGGTAAATGTAAAACTAGAATGAAGACCTAGACTTAACAGTATGGGGTAAACACAAAACTAGAATGAAGACCTACACTCCATATTTGGGGATGGGTTAATGTAAAACTAGAATGAAGACCTAGACTTAAAAGTAGGGAGGGGGAGGGGGGGTAAATTTAAAATTACAATGAAGGCCTAGACTTTACAGTTTTTTTTTTGTTTTTTTTTTATTTGGGGGGGGGGGGTAAATGTAAGTCTAGAATGTAGACCTAGATTCCACAGTATGGGGGAGAGGTTAAATGTAAAACTGGAATGAAGACCTAGACTCCACATTATGGAGGGATAAATGTAAAACTAGAATGAAGACCTAGACTCCACAATATGGAGGGGGGGAGTGTAAATGTTTAACTAGAATGAAGACCTACACTCCACAGTATTGGGGGGGGGGGGGGTAAATGTAAAACTAGAATGAAGACCTAGACTCAAAAGTAGGGAGGGGGGAGGGGGGGTAAATGTAAAATTACAATGAAGGCCTAGACTCCAAAGTTTTTTTTTTTTTGGGGGGGGGGGTGGGGGGGTGGGATTAAATGTAAGTCTAGAATGTAGACCTAGACTCCACAGTATGGGGGGAGGGGTTAAATGTAAAACTAGAATGAAGACCTAGACTCCAGTACGGTGGGAGGGTTAAATGTAAAACTAGAATGAAGACCTGGACTCCACAGTAAGGGGGGGGGGGGGGTAAAATGTAAGTCTAGAATAGAATGAAGACCTAGACTCAACAGTAAGGGGTGGGGGGAGGTAAATGTCAGACTAGATTGAAGACCTAGAGTCCACAACAAGGGAGTAAATGTAAAACTAGAGTGAAGACCAAGACTCCACAGTAAGGCAGCGGGGGGGGGGGGAGAATGTAAAATTACAATGAAGGCCAAGACTCCAGTTTGGGGGGGGGGTGAATGTAAAACTAGAATGAAGATGTATGACTCCACTGTGGGGAATAATGTAGAAGTAGAATGACGGCCACAGTAGGGAGTAAATGAAGAAGTGGAATGAATGCTTACACTTCACGGCAGAGGGGTTAATGAAGAAATAGATTAAAGACGTTGACTCCACGGTATGAACTCTGAGAGACCTAAAGGTGTATTTCATATTTACTTTAAACTTAACTTGCCGCCATGTCACTTTGTTGAGCTTTCTGTCTGAAGAATCATTTGTTTGGGCTATCAGCATGGCAAGTATTTGAGTGTATGTGGTTGTGTAATTCTCACACAAATGGAATCCGGTCAGACGGTGTCGTTTGGATATTATTTAAGTGTGTAACATGCACCGCACGACTACAGGCGGTCAAGGATTGATTTGTCAAAAATTAAGGGAAAAATGACACACGATGCGAGAGAATGAAAACAACAGTTCAGTAAGCACTGACATGCACGCGTAATATGGTTAGTGATTGGGTGATATGTATAACACAAACTTCGTCAATGTTCTTAAATTGCACTGAAGTGACAAATAGAGCAAATCATTTGCAACCAACAATTTAACTCAGCTTTACTTCATTAATACAAGCCAAACAATTGATAATTTTGTAATTAGAACGCTTATTCCAAGCCAAACACTACTATTGGATACAATATTGTGACTGTCAAAGGTCGGCAATGATCTGTGAGAGCCATATCAATCTACTAATCTCGCATTGGCTGCAGGAGACAGTATTAGAAATCAGCGAGAAGCCAACGTCACACTAGCGCTTGGTCTTCTCATTCCACCAACCATCGGATCTAGAGTTTTTAGTTGATTATAAGTGTACCGTAAAACCCACGGCAAATCGACTTGTTAAATCTGTATAGGGAAGTCTTTAAACCATCAGATTGGCCAGCATTATAAAACATTATGTGTGTGTGTGTCAGTTAGCAAGAGAGAGAGAGAGAGAGAGAGAGAGAGAGAGAGAGAGAGAGAGAGAGAGAGAGAGAGAGAGAGAGAGAGAGAGAGAGAGAGAGAGAGAGAGAGAGAGAGAGATTGTCAGTCAAATCAGGAAATAGAGAGGAAAGGGGAGATAGAAAGAGAGATTGAGAAAGAACTGAGGGAATAGAAAAGAAAGCCAAGCAGAAAACAATACACGGCAAAACCTAAAGAAAATAAAAGCAATGTCAGAGATCAAAATTTTTAACAGTTAATGTGTTAAACATAGCTCTCTTGCCTCTGCCAGGGAGATCAAGTCCTGAACTTGTGGGACATCTACACCAGATGTGACAGAAGTCTAACCGGTTTCTGTGGCTTATCCGGATATATAAACAAACCAGCAGTCGATCGGTTTATTCATCTAAGTGCTGCAGCTTCAGCTCCGCCATATTCGATGGTTGGGAGTTCACTGACCGCAGTTCGTTCTACGCGCTCCCTTCACAGGTGAGAGAAGTCATGGGCTCTTGGGAGTTTGTCTTCTAAAGACCTTGGGGTTATTGAGGTGAGAGTTCATAAGCTCTTCGGAGATCGTCTTCTGGTGTTCTTTAGGTTATTGATATATGAGAGATCATGGGCTTTTGGGAGATTGTCATATGTCTTCTACTGTCCTTGGGGTTATTGATGTAGGAAAAGTCATGGGCTTTTGGGAGATTGTCTTATGTCTTCTACTGTCCTTGGGGTTATTGATGTAGGAGAGGTCGTGGGCTTTTGGGAGATTGTCTCCTACTGTCATTGGGTTTATTGATGTAGGAAAAGTCATGGGCTTTTGGGAGATTGTCTTATGTCTTCTACTGTCCTTGGGGTTATTGATGTATGAGAGGTCATGGGCTTTTGGGAGATTGTCTTATGTCTTCTACTGTCCTTGGGGTTATTGATGTAGGAGAGGTCATGGGCTTTTGGGGGATTGTCTTATGTCTTCTTCTGTCCTTGGGGTTATTGATGTAGGAGAGGTCATGGGCTTTTGGTGGATTGTCTTATATCTTCTTCTGTCCTTGGGGTTATTGATGTAGGAGAGGTCATGGGCTTTTGGGGGATTGTCTTATGTCTTCTACTGTCCTTGGGGTTATTGATGTAGGAGAGGTCATGGGCTTTTGGGAGATTGTCATATGTCTTCTACTGTCCTTGGGGTTATTGATGTAGGAGAGGTCATGGGCTTTTGGGAGATTGTCATATGTCTTCTACTGTCCTTGGGGTTATTGATGTAGGAGAGGTCGTGGGCATTTGGGAGATTGTCTCCTACTGTAATTGGGCTTATTGATGTAGGAAAGGTCATGGGCTTTTGGAAGATTGTCTTCTAATGTTCTTGGGGTTTTTGATGTGGGAGAGGTCATGGGCTTGTGGGAGATTGTCTTCTAGAGCTCTTAGGATTACTAAGGTGCTGACATTCAGTGTTCCATGGATATAACTATCTCCTCATCTTTTCTCCACAGCCACAAGAAAAAGATAGAAAAAAGAGGGCGAGAGGGGATTAGAGATTATAATCTCAAAAAAGACAGAAGAATCTAGTGTTCGTGCCTAAACAGTTTAGCGGTCACTTCATTTTGCCATACCTTGTAGGGGAGTAAGACATGGCAGATGACATTTGGAACGGCACAGAATCACGCCAGGATTGGCCATAAATCGGTTTATATGATCATGGACTTTCAAACAATGTCAAATATTGCACTCTCTGATTTTCTCTCTAGTATGATACCAGCAGATGACACCGTGTACCGCACGATCTTATTAGGATGATTCAGCGGTTAGAGTCGTGACATACAGACACTGGAGATACCGTGTACCGCACACTCGCTATATGGTGGTTCAGTAGTTAAAACCTCCACACATTGACACAGTACAAACTATGTAACACATACTAACTATAGGATGGTTCAATAGCTACAGCCGCGATATTCAAACACAAGAAAAACCGTGTACCACACACTCGCTACGGTGGTTCAGTAGTTAAAACCTCCACACATTGACACAGTACAAACTATGTACCACATACTAACTATAGGATGGTTCAATAGCTACAGCCGCGATATTCAAACACAAGAAAAACCGTGTACCACACACTCGCTAGGGTGGTTCAGTGGTTAGAGCTGCGACATACAGACATAACAGATACCGTGTACCGTACGGTCCCTATAGGATGGTTCAGTAGTTAGAGCCATCACAGACATAACAGATACCGTGTACCGTACGGTCCCTATAGGATGGTTCAGTAGTTAGAGCCATCACAGACATAACAGATACCGTGTACCGTACGGTGCCTATAGGATGGTTCAGTAGTTAGAGCCATCACAGACATAACAGATACCGTGTACCGCACGGTCCCTATAGGATGGTTCAGTAGTTAGAGCCATCACAGACATAACAGATACCGTGTACCGTACGGTGCCTATAGGATGGTTCAGTAGTTAGAGCCATCACAGACATAACAGATACCGTGTACCGCACGGTCCCTATAGGATGGTTCAGTAGTTAGAGCCATCACAGACACAGGAGATACCGTGTACCGCACGGTCCCTATAGGATGGTTCAGTAGTTAGAGCCATCACAGACATAACAGATACCGTGTACCGCACGGTCCCTATAGGATGGTTCAGTAGTTAGAGCCATCACAGACATAACAGATACCGTGTACCGCACGGTCCCTATAGGATGGTTCAGTAGTTAGAGCCATCACAGACATAACAGATACCGTGTACCGCACGGTGCCTATAGGATGGTTCAGTAGTTAGAGCCATCACAGACATAACAGATACCGTGTACCGCACGGTCCCTATAGGATGGTTCAGTAGTTAGAGCCATCACAGACATAACAGATACCGTGTACCGCACGGTCCCTATAGGATGGTTCAGTAGTTAGAGCCATCACAGTCATAACAGATACCGTGTACCGTACGGTCCTTATAGGATGGTTCAGTAGTTAGAGGCATCACAGACATAACAGATACCGTGTACCGCACGGTCCCTATAGGATGGTTCAGTAGTTAGAGCCATCACAGACATAACAGATACCGTGTACCGCACGGTCCCTATAGGATGGTTCAGTAGTTAGAGCCATCACAGACATAACAGATACCGTGTACCGCACGGTCCCTATAGGATGGTTCAGTGGCTAGAGCCATCACAGACATAACAGATACCGTGTACCGCACGGTCCCTATAGGATGGTTCAGTAGTTATAGCCCTCACAGACATAACAGATACCGTGTACCGTACGGTGCCTATAGGATGGTTCAGTAGTTATAGCCCTCACAGACATAACAGATACCATGTACCGCACGGTCCCTATAGGATGGTTCAGTAGTTATAGCCCTCACAGACATAACAGATACCATGTACCGCACGGTCCCTATAGGATGGTTCAGTAGTTAGAGCCCTCACAGACATAACAGATACCATGTGCCGCACGGTCTCTATAGGATGGTTCAGTAGTTATAGCCCTCACAGACATAACAGATACCATGTACCGCACGGTCCCTATAGGATGGTTCAGTAGTTAGAGCCATCACAGACATAACAGATACCATGTACCGCACGGTCCCTATAGGATGGTTCAGTAGTTATAGCCCTCACAGACATAACAGATACCATGTACCGCACGGTCCCTATAGGATGGTTCAGTAGTTAGAGCCCTCACAGACATAACAGATACCATGTACCGCACGGTCCCTATAGGATGGTTCAGTAGTTATAGCCCTCACAGACATAACAGATACCATGTACCGCACGGTCCCTATAGGATGGTTCAGTAGTTAGAGCCCTCACAGACATAACAGATACCGTGTACCGCACGGTCCCTATAGGATGGTTCAGTAGTTATAGCCCTCACATACAGAGACAGATGTGCGGTATCGGGTAGGGATGAAGTCGCAATATTTGCTATTTATCTTAATCAACCTGGAAAGACCCAAAAATTAGCGAGGAAAAAAAGCCTATGACGTAACCATACTTGTTCGCTAAGGAATTCAGGGCGGGTTAAAAGGCATCGCTCAACTTGTATATCTACTATCTGTCTCTGGATGGCAGACTTGGCTCTGTCGCAGGGTACTGGACACATAAAAAACGTTGGTCAGTGCTTTAATCAAGATGGAACGTGAAAGGCCTTCATCTCGGGGTAATAGTGTATGCTTGACCAAACACGCGCTGACTGACCAGCTGATCAAGTCATACAATCATGCAGGAGACAGTCCGGTTTGTTAGACGTAGAGGAAGAGAGAAATACAGAGCGAGAAGGACAATAAAAGAAAAGAGATAGAAAGAGAACGACGGAAAGAGAGTGAGAAAGAAAGACACACAGTGAGAGAGTTGAAAAAGACAGACAGAAGGGTAAAAGAGAGATAGAGAGAAAGAGTGTGGAGAGAGTGGAAGAGAGAGAGAGAGAGAGAGTGTGTGTGTGTGTGGAGAGAGAGAAAGAGAGATTTGCCATCAGATTTCAAAGACCATCAAATTGTGGAGTACTGTTGGAAACTGGAAGGCGCCTTTGATGTCATTATCAAGACAGAGAGCGAAAGAGAGACTGAAAAAGATGTATATATAATTAGATAAAGGGAGAAAAAATGATATTGAGAATTTAAAAGTAGAGAGATAGATAGATAGGCACAGAGAGAGAATGCTAGAGAGAGGGAGAGAGAGAGAGAGAGAGAGAGAGAGAGAGAGAGAGAGAGAGAGAGAGAGAGAGAGAGAGAGAGAGAGAGAGAGAGAGAATTGGTAATAAATGACTCCCATTATAATTAGGCTACCAGTGCACGATCTACATTGTAAATACCAAGCTGAAATCACTTCCCCTCCCACTCACACACAATCATGCATTGGTTCTGTCTTCCCTAGCAGGGTTTCTCATGCGAACATGCTGGCGAGGTCCTATTTCTGAATATCAATTGATCAATTAGCGCGGCTAATTGTGGGAACGGGCAATCGGAAACTTTCCTACGAGAGAATTGCAGCTTGATTGAACATTAGCGGCGCCTTATCTTCTTGCCCAGATCTAGGTTTGTTGCAACACTTGGGAGATGGTAGCTTCCTTCCTGGTAGGCTACGACTGGGTACATTCAGAGGAGAGAAACTTCATCTCTCTCTCTCTCTCTCTCTCTCTCTCTCTCTCTCTCTCTCTCTCTCTCTCTCTCTCTCTCTCTCTCTCTCTCTCTCTCTCTCTCTCTCTCTCACTATCTATCTATCTATCTATCTCTCTATCTATCTCTCTCTCTCTCTTGATTCTCCTGAATCTGGTGTCTTCATACCCGCCTGTCACTATTTCTTTATTCACAAAATTCCATCCAATTCACCTGTTTTAGGTGGTTTCCGTTCTCCTGATGTTTTAGTCTGTTTTTGCTGAATGCTCCCGATAGTGGTACTGGAAGACCATTCGCCCTTCAGTCCGGTCCTAACACTTCAGTAAGTTTCTAAAAACCAAAATATTTAGTGATTTGTCTTCTATTTGCAGCGAAAGCAGTCCGCAACTCGATCTAGTAGAAGTGTCGCATTTGGCTCACATCGATTTTTCCCTCCTCAAAGGTCAGAGCGGAGCCATGCCACTCCTCGAACCCCACAGTCCCAGCCGAACTGCACTATCAACAGCCATGAGCCACACACTCGCACACTTTTTGACATTTCTTTCACATGTTTCACAATAGTACTCCCAAAAAATAATAATAATAAAATCAAGGATCTATCACAGGCTACGATGCTTTTTTTGCTTTTTTCAAAGAAGAATGTCACACAAAAAACCAGTCAAACATCCTATCAGAATTTGGTCAGCGCAAGGGTCCGATAGTAAGAATGGCATCTCGTCTTGACAACCATGTCTTGGCTGAGAGAACGTAATCTACAGTTTGTCAGGTTAAAGCATTCACAGAACCCGTAAAAAAAAAAACCCTTCCTGATATTTATTTAGAGAATAGAAGAAATTCAATTCTAAAATCCTTACCCAATTGTTGAAATCTAAATAGCGACATTCAGATTTAAAAAAATTAGAGAGGGTGGAATTAAAAAACAAGAAAACCCCAATACTTTAAAAGTCCAGTTATAAGCAATTGATATGGAACTATATTATGCTATTTCTGATGTCTCTAGCCTAGACAAGCTCTTCACACAATAATGATTGGCTTCTATCCTAGCAACATCTGAAATATTTTAACCGAAAAATTAATCAGAAAATGTTTCCCAGGTGTCCGTTCCGTGCTGTTTTCAATCTGATACAGTTTCTCGTCGTACAAGTTTGGACGGGAAAATAAAATCAGATTCTTTTTGAAAGACTCATATAGCGCAGAGAATAATTTATCGGGTAACAACATATACTGAAATCTCAGATGGTCATCATTATCGATACAGAATAAATACACTGTTCTATTGCCAGTTCCATGTGGAAGAGGACAAAACACCACCACCAGACCACAATAAAACACATTCCTAATGCCTGCTCCATATGAAAGTAGACAAAACACCAGCATCACACCAGAATAAATACAGAATACTGCACAGTCCTAACGCGAGCTGCATATGGAAGTAAACAAAACACCACCACTAGACCAGAATAAAACCCAGTCCTATAAGATAAAAAAGCTTTCATATCATTATTGTTTAGACAAACACAACAGCCTCGTCCTCTCTACCGGTTTTCTCGTGGCGCTTAATCATTGGAAACATTTTTCTTAACTTGAACTGACTCCACCAGAGGATGCAATCTTGTCTGACCTGGGGCCACAGTCAGCAAGACAATAGCTCGGCCTGCCGTTACCGTCCCGCCAGGCGAGACACCAGATGGATGACTGCGGCGAGGTGACACGAGGCGGGCGGGCGGGCGGGCTGAGGCCTGGCGCCGGGCCACTCCGTTCTGCCACTGACTGACTGAGGCTCAGCGACTGCTGGGGGTAAGGGAGAAATCTAGTCATCTCGGAAACAGCACGGCCTCGAGTGAGCAGCGTTTTGGGCTCCTCCCCTGCCTCCAAATCCTCTCTCCCTCTCTCTTCCTCCCTCCCATCCCCTTTCTAATCTCTTGCTATTTTGCTCGAGCTATTCATAAACCTCTTTTCTTCTGGAGCTAAACTTAAAACTATGCCACTTCGCTACCGCCGTACACCTCACCACCCCTTTTAGAATGAAGATTTATTTTTTTCTCTGCGCAAACTAAAATATCTCCCTCTCCCCTTTTCCCCCCTAAGACTGCACTAAAGAGGTTGCTTGGCGAGGGGTGTGGTGACGGTGTTGGTATGTGTGGACGTTACGTGACCAGTCGACTGGTCAAAGCGAGTGACTATGAATTTCCCAATCAAGGATAGAAGAAAATTGCAAAAGTCATTTCTCTCCACATAATACTCGGTACAGACCGGCGGGAGACTCTGGTCTTCAGACAGGCTTCCAAATTCCAATTGCCACACACTCACACATTTTGTTGAAGGCGGCATGGGCTTCTTGTGATAAACATCTTAAAATCCACACACACACATTTTGTTTAAGGCGGCATGGGCTTCGTGTGATAAACATCTTAACACCCACACTCACACATTTTGTTAAAGGCGGCGTGGGCTTCTTGTGATAAACATAACACCCGCACTCACACATTTTGTTGAAGGCGGCAAAGGCTTCTTGTGATACACATCTTAACACCCACACTCACACATTTTGTTGAAGGCGGCATGGGCTTCTTGTGATAAACATCTTAACACCCACACACACACATTTTGTTTAATGCGGCATGGGCTTCTTGTGATAAACATCTTAACACCCACACACACACATTTTGTTTAATGCGGCATGGGCTTCTTGTGATAAACATCTTAACACACACACACACATTTTGTTGAAGGCGGCATGGGCTTTTTGTGATAAACATCTTAACACACACACACACATTTTGTTGAAGGCGGCATGGGCTTCTTGTGATAAACATCTTAAAATCCACACACACACATTTTGTTTAAGGCGGCATGGGCTTCGTGTGATAAACATCTTAACATCCACACACATTGTGTTTAAGGCGGAAGGGGCTTCTTGTAATAAACATCTTAACATCCACACACACACATTTTATTTAAAGAGTGGGCCTCTTGCGATAAACATCTAAAAAATCATTCCACATATTTTATGGCGGCATGGCTTCTTTCGATAAACATCTAAAAAATCATTCCACATATTTTATGGCGGCATGGCTTCTTGCGATAAACATCTAAAAAATCATTCCACATATTTTATGGCGGCATGCCTTCTTGCGATAAACGTCTAAAAAATCATTCCACATATTTTATGGCGGCATGGCTTCTTGCGATAAACATCTAAAAAATCATTACACATATTTTATGGCGGCATGGCTTCTTGCGATAAACATCTAAAAAATCATTCCACATATTTTATGGCGGCATGGCTTCTTGCGATAAACATCTAAAAAATCATTCCACATATTTTATGGCGGCATGGCTTCTTGCGATAAACATCTAAAAATCATTCCACATATTAATTTTTATGGCGGCATGGCTTCTTGCGATAAACATCTAAAAAATCATCCCACATATTTTATGGCGGCATGGCTTCTTGCGATAAACATCTAAAAAATCATCCCACATATTTTATGGCGGCATGGCTTCTTGCGATAAACATCTAAAAAATCATTTCACATATTTTATGGCGGCATGGCTTCTTGCGATTAACATTTAAAAAATATAAACATCCTCGCACCAGGCTTGAACGGTTGATCTGTTCGGACCGTCTGAATCTCCGCCGTGTTGTCGCCATTAGCATCACGTGGTCAAGAGAGCGCGGACGAGGCAGATAAACCAGCAGATCAATACACCAGCGCCCAAACCCTGACACAACCAGCTGAAGATCGGGGCGATCCGAGGCCGTAAGTGGGGAATTTGTAGAATCAAAGGGATCAAGGCTGGTATAGTTTTCCCTTATTTAGTTATTCATCACGGATTCTACAATTTAGAGTGGGAAAATATAATAGCCTCATTTCTCCGACTCTGTCTGTCTGTCTCTGTCTGTCTCTCTCTCTCTCTCACTTTGACTTAATATCTATCTCCCCATCATTGTCTTTTTCTATCAAAATTGTGCTCTCTCTCTCTCTCTCTCTCTCTCTCTCTGTCTCTCTTTCTCTCTCTCTGTCTCTCTTTCTCTCCCTCTGTCTTTGTCTGTCTCTCTCTCTCTCTCTCTCTCTCTCTCTCTCTCTCTCTCTCTCTCTCTCCTTCTTTCCATTCATCATGTGCTGCTCTCTCACTCTATATGTTGTCCTATTTCCTTCTTTCGGTCTTTCTCCTGCCTACCTCGCCTACTTGCCATTTCTCGCAACCATCGTTTTATGTTCCTCAAAGACCTTGTCCACGGACGCGGTAGCTGGTTAATCCATCTATTTAGCCGAGACACCCAACTGTTACACAAACTCATTCTCTGCCCACTTAGCGCTCACGGATCCTAGTGAGTCAGCCCGGGGCCGTATCGATACAGACCACCTGGTAACAGAATTTTCTTTTTTCACTTCAATTACTACTAGACCGATAAACTATCGATTTTTCCAACCAATTACCTATACTTTGAGGTATGAAGAGTGACGCAACTGCGATGATAGGAATGGTATTGAATCGCGTGCTCTAAAAAATCTAAAGTTCAAAGAAAATGAAATTTCAGTCGTTAACCTGAAACCAGTGACGTGGGACAGATGTTTTGCTCTGACGTCATGCTGCGAGTTAAAGTATTGCAACATGGTTTTAGTACAGGTTTGTCACTGTGCATACACATTTCTTTCTAGAAAAGAAAACCTACGTCTTATAGGAATAACATATGAGCAGCAGCGACCATAACAACAGTAAAACAAGCCAACAACCCTGTATGAAGTAGTATGAACAATATATACACCTAGTTAATGAATCGAAACCATTGGCACTTAATTCCTACAACTGTATTTTCACGATCCCTTACTTGTCTATGTCTCCTTATCTCTCTGTCTTTCTATCTTTTTATCTCCTTTCGAACCATCGCACAGTAGTCTAATTCTTTCGTTTTAAAAATCAACCTCTGAATTTTTTGTCCCAATTTTCAAACATGCACTCTCTACATTGCCTCGCTCAAAAATTTGTTTTATCCCTCCCCCTTTTTTTCCCTCATTGTCTTCTTTCTAACTCTCTTTCTCTCTCTCTCTCTCTCTCTCTCTCTCTCTCTCTCTCTCTCTCTCTCACTTTGTGTTTCTCTAACCCCTTGTCTCCATGAGTCATTTAATTCATCTGACCCTCTCAACCAAGCTCATTTTAATTTTTTTCCATTTTTCTTTTCATGAAGATTTCTATATAAAAAAAAAAAAAGATAAACTATTTTTTCATCACTCTTGGGCCAGTTCAAAACTGAGGTGATTGTACATTGTTTTACTCATAATGCTAGGACAAAACATATAAAGTGAAAAGATCGAAAAAAATCGCAGGCTGACAACATCTAGTGAAGGAAATTGCGAGGGCCATGCCAACAGCGGAAAGAGGAGCTGAGAGAATCTCGACTTCAGATTACTCAGGGTAGTGACAACAGCAGTGAGACCCGACCCTTACACACAAACAACGAACATTTAGACAGATTTTAGCTCTGGCGATTATTTTGCTTCTCGTAATTGAGGGATGCTCTTCTCTAACTACCAATCTCTTAGTTCCTATGACTACATGATGTCTAATTGCCAATATCGTAGTTTCTATGACTACATGATGTCTAGTTGCCAATCTCTTAGTTTCTATGACTACATGATGTCTAGTTGCCAATCTCTTAGTTTCTATGACTACATGATGTCTAGTTGCCAATCTCTTAGTTTCTATGACTACATGATGTCTAGTTGCCAATCTCTTAGTTTCTATGACTACATGATGTCTAGTTGCCAATCTCTTAGTTTCTATGACTACATGATGCCTAGTTGCCAATCTCGTAGTTTCTATGACTACATGATGTCTATTTTGCCAATCTCTTAGTTTCTATGACTACATGATGTCTAGTTGCCAATCTCTTAGTTTCTATGACTACATGATGTCTAGTTGCCAATCTCTTGGTTTCTATGACTACATGATGTCTAGTTGCCAATCTCGTAGTTTCTATGACTACATGATACCTAGTTGCCAATCTCGTAGTTTCTATGACTACATGATGTCTATTTTGCCAATCTCTTAGTTTCTATGACTACATGATGCCTAGTTGCCAATCTCTTAGTTTCTATGACTACATGATGCCTAGTTGCCAATCTCTTAGTTTCTATGACTACATGATGCCTAGTTGCCAATCTCATAGTTTCTATGACTACATGATGCCTAGTTGCCAATCTCTTAGTTCCTATGACTACATGATGTCTCGTTGCCAATCTCTTAGTTTCTATGACTACATGATGTCTAGTTGCCAATCTCTTAGTTTCTATGACTACATGATGTCTAGTTGCCAATCTCGTAGTTTCTATGACTACATGATACCTAGTTGCCAATCTCGTAGTTTCCATGACTACATGATGTCTATTTTGCCAATCTCTTAGTTTCTATGACTACATGATGCCTAGTTGCCAATCTCTTAGTTTCTATGACTACATAATGCCTAGTTGCCAATCTCATAGTTTCTATGACTACATGATGCCTAGTTGCCAATCTCTTAGTTCCTATGACTACATGATGTCTCGTTGCCAATCTCTTAGTTTCTATGACTACATGATGTCTAGTTGCCAATCTCTTAGTTTCTATGACTACATGACATCTCGTAGCCAATCTCTTAGTTTCTATGACTACATGATGCTTAGTTGCCAATCTCTTAGTTTCTATGACTACATGATGCCTAGTTGCAGACCTCTTAGTTTCTATGACTACATGATGCCTAGTTGCATTTCTCGTATTTTCTATGACTACATGGTGTCTAGTTGCCAATCTCTTTGTTTCTATGACTACATGACATCTCGTAGCCAATCTCTTAGTTTCTATGACTACATGATGTCTCGTTGCCAATCTCTTAGTTTCTATGACTACATGATGTCTCGTTGCAAATCTCTTAGTTCCTATGACTACATGATGTCTATTTGCCAATCTCTTAGTTTCTACGACTACATGATATCTCTTTGCCAATCCCTTAGTTCCTTTGACTACATGATGTCTATTTGCCAATCTCATAGTTTCTATGACTACATGATGCCTAGTTGCCAATCTCTTAGTTTCTATGACTATATAATGTCTCACTGCCAATTTCTTAGTTTCTATGACTACATGATGTCTTGTTGCCAATCTCTTAGTTTCTATGACTACATGATGTCTTGTTGCCAATCTCATAGTTTCTATGACTACATGATGCCTAGTTGCCAATCTCTTAGTTTCTATGACTATATAATGTCTCACTGCCAATTTCTTAGTTTCTATAACTACATGATGTCTATTTGCCAATCTCTTAGTTTCTATAACTACATGATGCTTAGTTGCCAATCTCTTAGTTTCTATGACTATATAATGTCTCACTGCCAATCTCTTAGTTTCTATGACTATATAATGTCTCACTGCCAATCTCTTAGTTTCTATGACTATATAATGTCTCAGTGCCAATTTCTTCGTTTCTATGACCAGATGATGTCTTGTTGCCAATCTCGTAGTTTCTATGACTACATGATGTCTATTTGCCAATCTCTTAGTTTCTATAACTACATGATGCTTAGTTGCCAATCTCTTAGTTTCTATGACTATATAATGTCTCACTGCCAATTTCTTAGTTTCTATGACCAGATGATGTCTTGTTGCCAATCTCGTAGTTTCTATGACTACATGATGCCTAGTTGCCAATCTCTTAGTTTCTATGACTATATAATGTCTCACTGCCAATTTCTTACTTTCTATAACTACATGATGTCTATTTGCCAATCTCTTAGTTTCTATAACTACATGATGCTTAGTTGCCAATCTCTTAGTTTCTATGACTATATAATGTCTCACTGCCAATCTTTTAGTTTCTATGACAATATAATGTCTCACTGCCAATCTCTTAGTTTCTATGATTATATAATGTCTCACTGCCAATTTCTTCGTTTCTATGACCAGATGATGTCTTGTTGCCAATCTCGTAGTTTCTATAACTACATGACATCTCGTAGCCAATCTCTTAGTTTCTATGACTACATGATGTCTCGTTGCCAATCTCTTAGTTTCTATGACTACATGATGTCTCGTTGCCAAATCTCTTAGTTCCTATGACTACATGATGTCTATTTGCCAATCTCTTAGTTTCTACGACTACATGATATCTCTTTGCCAATCCCTTAGTTCCTTTGACTACATGATGTCTATTTGCCAATCTCATAGTTTCTATGACTACATGATGCCTAGTTGCCAATCTCTTAGTTTCTATGACTATATAATGTCTCACTGCCAATTTCTTAGTTTCTATGACTACATGATGCCTAGTTGCCAATCTCTTAGTTTCTATGACTATATAATGTCTCACTGCCAATTTCTTAGTTTCTATAACTACATGATGTCTATTTGCCAATCTCTTAGTTTCTATAACTACATGATGCTTAGTTGCCAATCTCTTAGTTTCTATGACTATATAATGTCTCACTGCCAATCTCTTAGTTTCTATGACTATATAATGTCTCACTGCCAATCTCTTAGTTTCTATGACCAGATGATGTCTTGTTGCCAATCTCGTAGTTTCTATGACTACATGATGTCTATTTGCCAATCTCTTAGTTTCTATAACTACATGATGCTTAGTTGCCAATCTCTTAGTTTCTATGACTATATAATGTCTCACTGCCAATCTCTTAGTTTCTATGACTATATAATGTCTCACTGCCAATTTCTTCGTTTCTATGACCAGATGATGTCTTGTTGCCAATCTCGTAGTTTCTATGACTACATGATGTCTATTTGCCAATCTCTTAGTTTCTATAACTACATGATGCTTAGTTGCCAATCTCTTAGTTTCTATGACTATATAATGTCTCACTGCCAATCTCTTAGTTTCTATGACTATATAATGTCTCACTGCCAATTTCTTAGTTTCTATGACCAGATGATGTCTTGTTGCCAATCTCTTAGTTTCTATGACTACATGATGTCTATTTGCCAATCTCTTAGTTTCTATAACTACATGATGCTTAGTTGCCAATCTCTTAGTTTCTATGACTATATAATGTCTCACTGCCAATCTCTTAGTTTCTATGACTACATGATGTCTTGTTGCCAATCTCGTAGTTTCTATAACTACATGATGTCTATTTGCCAATCTCTTAGTTTCTATAACTACATGATGCTTAGTTGCCAATCTCTTAGTTTCTATGACTACATGATGCTTAGTTGCCAATCTCTTAGTTTCTATGACTATATAATGTCTCACTGCCAATCTCTTAGTTTCTATAACTACATGATGCTTAGTTGCCAATCTCTTAGTTTCTATGACTATATAATGTCTCACTGCCAATCTCTTAGTTTCTATGACTATATAATGTCTCACTGCCAATCTCTTAGTTTCTATGACTATATAATGTCTCACTGCCAATCTCTTAGTTTCTATGACTATATAATGTCTCACTGCCAATCTCTTAGTTTCTATGACTATATAATGTCTCACTGCCAATCTCTTAGTTTCTATAACTACATGATGCTTAGTTGCCAATCTCTTAGTTTCTATGACTATATAATGTCTCACTGCCAATCTCTTAGTTTCTATAACTACATGATGCTTAGTTGCCAATCTCTTAGTTTCTATGACTATATAATGTCTCACTGCCAATCTCTTAGTTTCTATGACTATATAATGTCTCACTGCCAATCTCTTAGTTTCTATGACCAGATGATGTCTTGTTGCCAATCTCGTAGTTTCTATGACTACATGATGTCTATTTGCCAATCTCTTAGTTTCTATAACTACATGATGCTTAGTTGCCAATCTCTTAGTTTCTATGACTATATAATGTCTCACTGCCAATCTCTTAGTTTCTATGACAATATAATGTCTCACTGCCAATTTCTTCTTAGTTTCTATGACCAGATGATGTCTTGTTGCCAATCTCTTAGTTTCTATGACTACATGATGTCTATTTGCCAATCTCTTAGTTTCTATAACTACATGATGCTTAGTTGCCAATCTCTTAGTTTCTATGACTATATAATGTCTCACTGCCAATCTCTTAGTTTCTATGACTATATAATGTCTCACTGCCAATCTCTTAGTTTCTATGACTACATGATGTCTAGTTGCCAATTTCTTAGTTTCTATGACCAGATGATGTCTTGTTGCCAATCTCGTAGTTTCTATGACTACATGATACCTAGTTGCCAATCTCGTAGTTTCTATAACTACATGATGCTTAGTTGCCAATCTCTTAGTTTCTATGACTATATAATGTCTCACTGCCAATCTCTTAGTTTCTGTGACTACATGATGTCTCGTTGCCAATCTCTTAGTTTCTATGACTACATGATGTCTAGTTGCCAATCTCTTAGTTTCTATGACTACATGGTGTTTAGTTGCCAATCTCTTAGTTTCTATGACTACATGATGCTTAGTTGCCAATCTCTTATTTTCTATGACTACATGATGTCTAGTTGCCAATCTCTTAGTTTCTATGACTATATAATGTCTCACTGCCAATCTCTTAGTTTCTATGACTATATAATGTCTCACTGCCAATCTCTTAGTTTCTATAACTACATGATGTCTAGTTGCCAATCTCTTAGTTTCTATGACTACATGATGTCTAGTTGCCAATCTCTTAGTTTCTATGACTACATGATGTCTAGTTGCCAATCTCTTAGTTTCTATAACTACATGATGTCTATTTGCCAATCTCTTAGTTTCTATGACTACATGATGTCTATTTGCCAATCTCTTAGTTTCTATAACTACATGATGTCTATTTGCCAATCTCTTAGTTTCTATGACTACATGATGTCTAGTTGCCAATCTCTTAGTTTCTATGACTACATGATGTCTAGTTGCCAATCTCTTAGTTTCTATGACTACATGATGTCTAGTTGCCAATCTCTTAGTTTCTATGACTACATGATGTCTATTTGCCAATCTCTTAGTTTCTATAACTACATGATGTCTATTTGCCAATCTCTTAGTTTCTATGACTACATGATGTCTATTTGCCAATCTCTTAGTTTCTATAACTACATGATGTCTAGTTGCCAATCTCTTAGTTTCTATAACTACATGATGTCTAGTTGCCAATCTCTTAGTTTCTATGACTACATGATGTCTATTTGCAAACCTCTTAGTTTCTATGACTACATGATGCCTAGTTGCCAATCTCTTAGTTTCTATGACTACATGATGTCTAGTTGCAAATCCCTTAGTTTCTATGACTACATGATGTCTATTTGCCAACCTCTTAGTTTCTATAACTACATGATATACGGGTACCAATCTCTCCGTCTTTATCTGTTTTCCAGTCCAAACGTTATCTTCCTGATCTGTCTGTGAGTCATTTATCCTGGATATACTTCCTCTCTCTCTCTCTCTCTCTCTCTCTCTCTCTCTCTCTCAGCTTCTGAGTTCTACATTCAAACATTCGATACATCGGTAGTTACCGACTAGAAGTGCTGGACAATCGCGAAATTTCCCGTAGATTTTTATCTTCAAATCCAGACGAGCAGTTGAAATTGGTCAATCAACTGCCCCTTTGTGTGGACAGTGGTCAGTGCTGAACAGGATGAAGCTGGAAGTGTCAAGCATGGATCCGGAAAGAGACGGTTGTCTTATAGAGCGAGGGCAGGTGGGGGGAGATGGAGGACAGAAGAGAAGAGAGAGCTAGAGAAAGAGAGAGAGATAGACAGAGAGACAGTGGGGAGGGGGGGGGGAGAATAGAGAGAGTAGAATGAGAGCTAAAGGAAAGTAGACACACAAGAGGAAAGAAATGATCGTTTACAAAAAGAGAAGAAAAAAAAAACTTCCTTAAAGCAAGGGAGGTAAAACGAGGAGATGGAAGAGTGGAAATCTAATGAGGGGAGGAAGAAGGGATGAAACACAACCACAGGCATCAGATAATAGGTCTGGGACGAGCAAAGTGACGTCACAGGGCTCTAATCTCAATAGTCAGCAATAGCAAGGTCAAAATATCTCCAGAGTGCTGGGCTGGTTGAGAGAAAGATTACCACATGTGCCTGGCTTCGATCGGTCTGGCCACAGGTGGGTCTAAGATAAGAGCGTAGAGCCAATGAGAGCGGAGGGTCACTATTCAAAAGGGAAACACCTTACAGAAACAGCACAGAATTACAATAAATGGCCATAACATCAAAACAAGAAGCATCGAGTCTACACTTCGGTGCAGTTTGTTTCTCTCTCCTCAGCCCACCGCTGAACATGGCGTGAACATGACGTGTGATTGTCTAGAGGGAAGACCATGAGAGAACCACCGGCCCAGTTTCAGTCCCTCACTGGAATCCCGGCGGAATGCTTCCGTTTGCCAGGTGGGGGGGGGAGAGAAGAAATACCGAGGTGCAGGTCGGAAATCCAGGAGAAGAACTGGCCCAGCTCACGTGGGCCTATTAGATCTGGTTTATGATCCGGCCAGCCATTTGTACGGCTGCTCAGGGGACACAGATAGCCGCCATCGATCCGTCTCCTCTTTTGGACTATGGAACATAAACAAGACTCGAGGCCTACACCACACCCCGGGCTTCACAAGGGGATTACGGCAGAGCTAAGTTTAGCCTCATGGTGCCGTCCTCTGGGATCGCAAACAGCTCAAAACCGACCGAGAAGTTGAGCAAAAAAACCAAACAAATAGAAAATATCGAATCCAAGCAAAGCGATCGCGACACAGCTTCTTGTATACGTGACAATGTTTGAGAGGGTTGAAAAGAATTCCTGACTTTGGGGATGAAATATTTATTTTACGCACTCATAATAATTAGAGAAAAAGCTTAGTGGTGGTCGCCTGATTATTTCTTTCTGTGTTCAGCAGGTGAATAGAAACACCTAAACCTAGGCGCACGTCCGGTCGTAGTACAAATGCCGCAAAAGGCACGCACGGTCGACATTGAGAGGCCGAGAGATAGAACAGCACACAAGTCCCACCAGAGAAGGCTATGATATTTAATACGTACAGCTCACTCACACAAATGGGGAACAGAGCAAATCACGTACGGTCCAGTTCAGCAGTTAAACCAGGGGACGGTCGCCCTAGACGAGACAAAAGTTTGTTGGTTACTGGTAATGTGTTCTCTCGATTCCCCGCACAGAAACTGGGAACCCAATCTGAGGCGAGTCCGTGTGTTTCGGGATCGAGAACGACTAGTGAGTTTTGAACCCGCCCATAAACAATCGCAGTCAAATTTTTTGACTTTGAGATAAGCTCGAATATTTGTCTGACATCAATCACTTTATAAATTATTATCTAGTGCACGAGTGGAAATATATATATATATATATATATATATATATATATATATATATATATATATATATATGATATATATACGTTCTTTAAACTCAGGGGAAAACAATGCCACACCAAACGCTTGGCTGCAGTTAGCGGAAGTTCCGCCCCCTCCATCTAGCTGCTTAGCTAGCTGGGGCGCCACAGGGAGGGGTCAGATCGGTGTGATGCCATACCCACGACTTCTGCCAACGTCTCGGGGACAGCTTCTCCAGAAAAATTCCTCACACGTTGAGCATCAGGAGAAGGAGAGAAACAGGGAGAAATCTGGTAGCCGCTGTCGTTTCAAATTCTATTTCAAACCCTCCCTCCCTCCAACCGCCCGTTTTTTTCCCCCTCATCTTGGCGTGTTTTAGTTTGATTCGATCTAGACCTAGTCTCCACGTGCCCAGAATTTAAAGAGCTAAAAGAGTGAAAGAGGGTGAAGATAGAGAGGGGCGATACAGGCAGTTCGGCCATTTTATCACTAACAGTGAGTCACTAAAGAAAAAAACAAAACAGATCCAGCAGCTCTAATTCTGATTGTGTGCTGGGAGAAAGGCTCAGGTTCTTGGACAGGCATGTGTGAATGCCAGCGTGGGAGGAACCAAAGCTTCCATAGATGACAGGCATGTGTGAATGCCAGCGTGGGAGGAACCAAAGCTTCCATAGATGAGTGGATCAATGACAGGCATGTGTGAATGCCAGCGTGGGAGGAACCAAAGCTTCCATAGATGAGTGGATCAATGACAGGCATGTGTGAATGCCAGCGTGGGTGGAACCAAAGCTTCCATAGATGACAGGCATGTGTGAATGCCAGCGTGGGAGGAACCAAAGCTTCCATAGATGACAGGCATGTGTGAATGCCAGCGTGGGAGGAACCAAAGCTTCCATAGATGACAGGCATGTGTGAATGCCAGCGTGGGAGGAACCAAAGCTTCCATAGATGAGTGGGTCAATGACAGGCATGTGTGAATGCCAGCGTGGGAGGAACCAAAGCTTCCATGGATGAGTGGGTCAATGCATACACACAGAGATGTTAGAGGACAAAAAATGAATAAAAAAGGAAGCAATAAGAGGGAGAGAGGATAGCTGAGTAACAAGAATTGACTAGACGGATAGAAAAAAAAATAAAAAGAGAGATAAAGGTGGGGATGGGAGTGAAAGACTCAAGCAACAAAAAAGAGTGAGAGAATAATAGCGTGAGTAAAAGAGAGGATAACAAAGGAGAGAGAAAGAAGATCTATAGCTAAATAGAGAGAGACACATACTAACAGAGAGAATGATATAGAACAAGAGAAGATATATGTTCACTTCAATGTTCTGAAAGAACCCCAAACACCAGGAGGAAAAAAACAGGCTGTCGGGAATGGAGCAAAGATTTAAGGGATTTGTGCGTGACGATAGAACTGCTAAAACACAACCACCACCCGTTTTTTTTTTTTTTTTTGTCGACAATGGAAAAAAGAATCTGACGCGAAAACTTAAAAATAAAAGGTTAATGGGATGCAAAAAAGAAAAAGAAGAAGAAGAAGAAGAAGAAGAAGAAGAAGAAGAAGAAGAAGAAGAAGAAGAAGAAGAAGAAGAAGAAGAAGAAGAAGAAGAAGAAGAAGAAGAAGAAGAAGAAGAAGAAGAAGAAGAAGAAGAAGAAGATTAAGCAGGAGAAAGAGGAGGAGAAGGAGGGGGAAGAGGAGGAGAAGGAGGGGGAGAAGAAGAAGAAAGTTTAGTTGTTCAGTTATTAAGGAAACTATTTCAAAATGCTATTTTCCTCCTTTTTGAAAAAAATTACAACGATTCTTTCTACTATTAAAGAAATTGCTCTTTTCAAAAGTCCATCTTGTTAGATTCTAAAGTGGGTTTTTTTTTTTAAGTTTTCTATAGCTTTCCTATATTTAAATGTTTACAGTTTGGTCTTTCTAGTTTGTGAGGTTTTCGAATAGTGCATTAGGCTTGCCAAGGAACATAATCAAGGAATAGATAGACTCTCTGGCTTAACTCGATATTTTTAGTTTCACATGCTTCCTCTCTAGCTTCATTTGTTTCCTTTTTTAAATTTTCTCACGTTTGTTATCTGGGTTTGTTTCTTTCTTGAGAACCATTATTTCCTCTCTCCTTCTGCTTTACTTAATGGCTAGCAGAGATTTTTGTTAACTGCTCAATTTTCAATCTTTCCTAGTATTGCTGGGTCTGAATGTCTGAATGTCTGGCTGCCTGACTTAGTATTATTCATTATAGATGTTCCTGGCCAGTATCTCTTTCCACATCTTTGAAAAGTTTAGTTTCCCTGGGAGTCTTAGATTGAGACACCTATGTGTCTTGTTCTGTTCCCTGATTTCGTCCATCATCTTTCACACCTACCACGTCAGAATGGTGTCAACAGCAAAAGCACATAATTTGCTAGTACTACACAAACAGAAACTAAATCAGCACCAAAACCAAAATGATCAGCAAAAATAAAGATAAAAAGATTAGGACAGGAACTCCAAGGAACAGAACCAGTTCTGACCTCATGGGATTCAGAAAACGTGTTACAAGTAAACTCATTTTTAATCATCTTGTGGAAAGATGGACGCAGTTATAGAGAGCTCGGCTTTTCCCCCCACTCCTTCTGTCGTATTTTTATTTCTTAAGCCATTTCAGACACATCCATGGCTCCACTGATGACACGACCGGGCGGAAAGGACCAGTGGTTAGGTCAACGCTTAGCCGCTTCGAAAACTCTATAGAAAAGATAATAACCGCCAACGAGGAGATTGTTGGGTGAGATTGCTCCATCGCCTTAGAGGTGAAATAATCTCCACCGAAATGGCTGTCCACTAACCTGGCGTGAAGCGAGGCCTGGGGCCTGGGGCTTCATGGTCCGCTCACTTAACAGAATTAGCAACCTAAGCACTCTTTACCGCCAGCTGAGAATAACGTTGGCAGAATGAGCCTCAGAAAGGGGGGAGACTTTTACCACAAGCCAGTTGTGAAAACCTGTGGCCTGTCTGTACTCAGACCAGATGAGACAACACACCGATGACCTGTCTGTACTCAGACCAGATGAGACAACACACCGATGACCTGTCTGTACTCAGACCAGATGAGGCAACACACCGATGACCTGTCTGTACTCAGACCAGATGAGACAACACACCGATGATCTGTCTGTACTCGGACCAGATGAGACAACACACCGATGATCTGTCTGTATTCAGACCAGATGAGACAACACACCGATGATCTGTCTGTATTCAGACCAGATGAGACAACACACCGATGACCTGTCTGTACTCAGACCGGATGAGACAACACACCGATGATCTGTCTGTACTCAGACCAGATGAGACAACACACCGATGATCTGTCTGTATTCAGACCAGATGAGACAACACACCGATGATCTGTCTGTATTCAGACCAGATGAGAGACAACAAACCGATGATCTGTCTGTACTCAGACCAGATGAGACAACACACCGATGACCTGTCTGTATTCAGACCAGATGAGACAACACACCGATGACCTGTCTGTACTCAGACCAGATGAGACAACACACCGATAATCTGTCTGTTCTCAGACCAGATGAGGCAACACACCAATGATCTGTCTGTACTCAGACCAGATGAGACAACACACCGATGATCTGTCTGTACTCAGACCAGATGAGACAACACACCGATGATCTGTCTGTACTCAGACCAGATGAGGCAACACACCCATGATCTGTCTGTACTCAGACCAGATGAGACAACACACCCATGATCTGTCTGTACTCAGACCAGATGAGGCAACACACCGATGATCTGTCTGTACTCAGACCAGATGAGACAACACACCAATGATCTGTCTGTACTCAGACCGGATGAGACAACACACCGATGACTTGTCTGTACTCAGACCAGATGAGACAACACACCGATGACCTGTCTGTACTGAGACCAGATGAGGCAACACACCCATAATCTGTCTGTACTCAGACCGGATGAGACAACACACCGATGACTTGTCTGTACTCAGACCAGATGAGACAACACACCGATGACTTGTCTGTACTCAGACCGGATGAGACAACACACCAATGACTTGTCTGTACTCAGACCAGATGAGACAACACACCGATGACTTGTCTGTACTCAGACCGGATGAGACAACACACCGATGACTTGTCTGTACTCAGACCAGATGAGACAACACACCAATGACTTGTCTGTACTCAGACCAGATGAGACAACACACCAATGACTTGTCTGTACTCAGACCAGATGAGACAACACACCGATGACTTGTCTGTACTCAGACCAGATGAGACAACACACCAATGACTTGTCTGTACTCAGACCAGATGAGACAACACACCGATGACTTGTCTGTACTCAGACCGGATGAGACAACACACCGATGACTTGTCTGTACTCAGACCGGATGAGACAACACACCGATGACTTGTCTGTACTCAGACCAGATGAGACAACACACCAATGACTTGTCTGTACTCAGACCAGATGAGACAACACACCGATGACTTGTCTGTACTCAGACCGGATGAGACAACACACCGATGACTTGTCTGTACTCAGACCAGATGAGACAACACACCGATGACTTGTCTGTACTCAGACCAGATGAGACAACACACCAATGATCTGTCTGTACTCAGACCGGATGAGACAACACACCGATGACTTGTCTGTACTCAGACCAGATGAGACAACACACCGATGACTTGTCTGTACTCAGACCAGATGAGACAACACACCGATGACTTGTCTGTACTCAGACCAGATGAGACAACACACCGATGACTTGTCTGTACTCAGACCAGATGAGACAACACACCGATGACTTGTCTGTACTCAGACCAGATGAGACAACACACCGATGACCTGTCTGTACTCAGACCAGATGAGACAACACACCGATGATCTGTCTGTACTCAGACCAGATGAGACAACACACCGATGACCTGTCTGTACTCAGACCAGATGAGACAACACACCGATGACCTGTCTGTACTCAGACCAGATGAGACAACACACCGATGACCTGTCTGTACTCAGACCAGATGAGACAACACACCGATGACCTGTCTGTACTCAGACCAGATGAGACAACACACCGATGACCTGTCTGTACTCAGACCAGATGAGACAACACACCGATGACCTGTCTGTACTCAGACCAGATGAGACAACACACCGATGACTTGTCTGTACTCAGACCAGATGAGACAACACACCGATGACCTGTCTGTACTCAGACCAGATGAGACAACACACCGATGACCTGTCTGTACTCAGACCAGATGAGACAACACACCGATGACCTGTCTGTACTCAGACCAGATGAGACAACACACCGATGACCTGTCTGTACTCAGACCAGATGAGACAACACACCGATGACCTGTCTGTACTCAGACCAGATGAGACAACACACCGATGACCTGTCTGTACTCAGACCAGATGAGACAACACACCGATGACCTGTCTGTACTCAGACCAGATGAGACAACACACCGATGACCTGTCTGTACTCAGACCAGATGAGACAACACACCGATGACCTGTCTGTACTCAGACCAGATGAGACAACACACCGATGATCTGTCTGTACTCAGACCAGATGAGACAACACACCGATGATCTGTCTGCATTCAGACCAGATGAGACAACACACCGATGATCTGTCTGTACTCGGTAGGCCATGAAATTTGCCGACACTAGATTATGTTTCGGAGGGGAAGAGATGGAGGAACCTTGGTATAGTTATTGGCCAAGACCCTACAAGGTCAGAAGAGACGGAAAGAAGGGAAATGATGTAGACATAAACAGCCCATCTGTGGATCTGGAACTGATGACCATTGTGTACTGTGTATCATTTATAGAGGACAGCGGTTTGTTATTGAATAACAACCATCCGTTTGGGTTGGATATCAGCAAACTTTCATTACAATGTTTGATTTTTATTAAATAGCTATAGAAATACTTTTTTTTTACAGATCGGAGTTTGCCCACTCTCAAGCGAAAGTTTGCGAACCAGAAAACCCACTGTGTACCGTATGTTCTTGTGTAAATGTAAGTTCACGCGCTACAGTCTCTAACCTTTGGTTGGCACGAATCTGGCACGGATCGAACTGGACATACGGACTTCAAGACCATCAAACTACTTCCATTCGTCTTTTTTGTCAAAAATTTTTGACTGGTTGCGACTGGCTTGAGAGAAATCTTCACGCCATTTCCGGAGTTTTCCCGGCCCGTGCACAGTGCACCGGTGCTGACCATAAGCTGAACACCCTAACACTGGTGATGACGTCATTAATCCGATTGTTCCATGGAGTTGCTTTGTCGCCAGTCTGTGAGAACCAAGTCTCAATGGCGCACTCGCCCTAGCCCAAGGGTGGAGAAGTAGGAAATAAATGGGACAAGACTACATCAATATTGACAAACTAAAACCAATTCAGATTTCACAAATGGACAAAAATGCTTCAACTATTCATGGAGCACGCAGTCTAGAGCCCATAATAGCAAGCAACAATGGTGGCCATGTCAGGATCAATCGGGTTGCCGTGGTTACCACTAGTCTAACTGATGACGACAGCATCTAAGGTCATGTGAAGACCTTAGCAGTTTTCGATGGCCGTCTCTCTCTCTCTCTCTCTCTCTCTCTCTCTCTCTCTCTCTCTCTCTCTCTCTCTATCTATCTATCTATCTATCTATCTATCTATCTATCTATCTATCTCTCTCCCTCGACAGCTAATTCTATTTCTGCGCGAAAATCTTTTACGATCTGAACAAGAAGTCTTCATCACTTAAAACTTCCATCTCTCAACCTTGGAATACTTGTATCCCCTTATAAACCCATGAGAGCATTTTAATACTTTTAATATGGTGCCTCTCGTGAAAGCAAGTCAAGTAGAGCTAGTCAGTGGCATGAAGAGTCTAGCAGGTGACGTTTGTTGTGAGATTAGCAGTTACCTCAAGCAACAGAAATATTGCCTGCATCACAAAAATTAAACACACCAAATAATACTATCAATACAATAAAGTTATCTCACCAGTTGGAAAAAAATTAAACTAAGATTTCTTTCAATGGGACCAATCGATATCGGTCTAAAAAGTTCAATAAAGACACGGTCTTTAATAATCCTGACATATAATTTATCAGCGTAAACTTCCACATGGCCAGGTGTCAGCCTTACCAACACCAAACAAAATAACACACTCTGTTGTTGACCTCAAAACATGGTGATTGGGGAAGAGGAGCAACGACCCCCTTTCTCTAACTAGCTTCTCTAGCCTCTCAGTGGAAGCGCCTTATTCAGACTCAGAGAAAGGGTAAGCCGTATTTTCTTTCTGAGTATGACGTGACAGGGTGATAGCGAGAATACACGGGGAGAGGAACAAGAACCAACCCCCCCCCCCCCTCCCCCCCCCCCAATCGTCTCCAGAGGTCTGAGAAATACAAAGAAAGCGCCTAGCAGTGCTCAGTGCCACACAGTGACCATCTCTGCTTAGAGCTACGACGGTCACTTCCCAACGCGAAACCACACGGTGAGAAGAATTTCTTCTTAACACTTGTTTTATCTGGGAGTGGGGAGAACCAAGCTTCAGTCATCACAAACACCCTTCGTGGACATTCGAGCATATAGACACAAAAACGGGCCACCCCCTCACGGGTTGTGGTCAGGGGACAGATTTAGATCTAGAGGTTTCCACCCACGCCTTCCAGGCTGACATTGTGATGAAACGTTTTGGTTTTCCGAGGCCTTGGGTCAGTTAAATCAAACCCAGTTTTTTTTGTGTTGTAGATTGTGTTTCTGGCACCCAGTACTCTCTCCCAATGTTGCAGACACGCACTGATCCCCACCCTGAAGAGACTCAGCTCAACACTGTTAATGTTGACATCACTCGATTTCTTGACTTGGAACCAACTCGCAACCCTTGCCAACTTGGCTCAGATGCTCACACCAGAAATCTCTCAACATGGGGGAACAATCGCGTGGGATCTGATTCTCACTGCAGTTCTATGTACTCTATGGAGTGTTTAAACATCGTGATCTTCTCCAGAGATATTCACCGAGTTGGAAGCCTGGACAGAGGAATGTTGGTTGAGAGAGAGAGAGAGAGAGAGAGAGAGAGAGAGAGAGAGAGAGAGAGAGAGAGAGAGAGAGAGAGAGAGAGAGAGAGAGAGAGAGAGAGAGAGAAAACCATGTCGAGTCAAAACAACTCCACAAGCCACGGGAGATAAGGGGGCACATGTCAGCTCAACTCTTAACTCACGCGCCTAGCTCGATATTCGTCGAACAGAGAATTTGAAATAACACAAAATTCGACTTTTTTTTATTTCCATCATGAAGCTAATTACATAAAAGTTTGCTGAAAAAGTAAGAAGAAGAAAAAGAGAAGAAGAAGAAGAAGAAGAAGAGAGAGAGAGAGAGAGAGAGAGAGAGAGAGAGAGAGAGAGAGAGAGAGAGAGAGAGAGAGAGAGAGAGAGAGAGAGAGAGAAAGAGGAGGACAGGGAGAGAAAAAAGCTAAAGGAGATGACCAAGTTGACACCACATGCACCAATTAACCCTGACAGTCGGGCCTACACTTAGAGGACACTGGACAGAGGTCAGTGGGATTGAAAGACGTCATCCACCCCGAGAAAGTGAGTGATGTCTAGCCCTACAGTGACCCAAGCGATGTTGATTTTGGACACATGCAGTTCGTCTGACGAGCACTTCTAGATGGGCATAACTCCCTGCCGATTTAGCCTTTTGTTCGTTGTAATGGTCATGATACAGAAACATACAAAAATAGAAGATAACAATGACCGCACAGGTAAACATGATGAATTGGTCGAAAAACAACAGTTGTAGGACATGCAGTAGCAGCAGTAGTCATACCTGCTTGGGCAGCTTGTAACAAATTTATAACATTGACAGTTCTAATTTGCAGTAAGTAGGCAAAACTTGGCTGTATCTAGATCTAACCGGCATCGGTAGGCTACAAGGAAAAAAAACTTAACTGTGTCTAAATCTAATCTGCATGTGGTAGTCAAAACTTGGCTGTATCTAGATCTAAACTGCAGTCGGTAGGCTACAAGGAAAAATATTGACAGTGTCTAAATCTAATCAGCATGTGATAGTCAAAACTTGCCTGATCTAGATCTAACCTGCAGTCGGTAGGCTGCAAGGAAAAAAAACTTGACAGTGTCTAAATCTAATCTGCATGTGATAGTCAAAACTTGTATCTAGATCTAACCTGCAGTCGGTAGGCTACAAGTAAAAAACTTGACAGTGTCTAAATCTAATCTGCATGTGATAGTCAAAACTTGTATCTAGATCTAACCTGCAGTCGGTAGGCTACAAGGAAATAACTTGACAGTGTCTAAATCTAATCAGCATGTGATAGTCAAAACTTGTGTCTAGATTTAACCTGCAGTCGGTAGGCTACAAGTAAAAAAATTGACAGTGTCTAAATCTAATCAGCATGTGATAGTCAAAACTTGTATCTAGATCT
>JAWDGP010007584.1:147500-225000 GCA_033675545.1 Elysia crispata
GATAGATAGATAGACAAATAGACAGATAGATAGATAGACAAATAGACAGACATATAGATAGATAGATAGATATATAGACAAATAGACAGACAGACAGATAGATAGATAGACACGTAGACAGACAGATAGATAGATAGATAGATAGATAGATAGATAGATAGATAGATAGATAGATAAATAGATTACATTACTAAGAAATACAAATAAACGCATCGATTTGAAAGCGAACTACTCAAATCCCGATTCTCTCCAAGCCCCAAGAGACTTGTCTTCTTGTATATTTTCTTATTTACACGGAAAGGCAAACCCTAGAGAAGCTAGTAGACACTCACCAGGATGTCATCCACGTCACACTGGACTGCTCGCTCGTGAGTCTGATTGGTCAGACAGCCTGAACTAGCCTGGGATGTGTTCAGTAAGGAGGACGACACGTCTGGCCAGCCGTTCGGGATAAAGTAAGCGCTAGGGGGACCAGCGAGAGGCTGTCTGGTCTCCTTTATAACTGGGCACACCACTGCAGACATCGTCCTTCTCTAATGGGTCATCACAGTGGAATCCACCGCAAGGTTTTATCAGGAACAATCAACAGGTCCTATACAGCTATACACTGACACGATTAACAATATTTCTTCTAGATCGCACGAGACTTCATGAATTTTTTACGCAGAACGAAGGGTTATTTCCTAAAAGATTCAGGTCTTCCAAGGTCAGTATGTCAAAACGTCCTGTTTACCAACAGATAAGTCGCATACTAAACTATCCCAGGTGTTGTCCGAAACCATCTGAGAGCTAAGTCCCTCTTGATACAGGCAGTCTCATGACGGATCGTGTCTTGTAGCGCCAGGTCGGTAGGGTTTCTCTCTGCAGTCTACGATTCACCAAACATCAAAAGCAGTCAGAAATCCTACAACCCGGAGGGTGTGATACGCGCGGTTAGATTGATAATGGCAATTTATAAATCTAGACATTAACTGCCGGATAATAGAAATTGTTCAACAGTGTGCACTGTTTAAACTTGTTTTACTGTCCGAGGAAAGTAAGCGTTCAACACTGCGCACTGTTTAAACTTGTTTTACTGTTCGAGGAAAGTAAGCGTTCAACACTGAGCTCTGTTCAAACTTGTTTTACTGTTCGAGGAAAGTAAGCGTTCAACACTGAGCTCTGTTTAAACTTGTTTTACTGTTCGAGGAAAGTAAGCGTTCAACACTGAGCTCTGTTTAAACTTGTTTTACTGTTCGAGGAAAGTAAGCACTCAACATTGCGCACTGTTTAACATTGTTTATAAATTTTGTTTAAAAGTTTATCAATTGCACGAAAACAAATCCTCTGTACGTCTAGGGAGAGCTAAAGTTGGCGGATATTTCTCATTCAATAAACTATTATCGCGGTATGGCAATTTAGTGAACAGATTTCTTACAGACAAAAACAAACTGTTGAATAGGCTCTGCTCCAAACTGGCTACAGATTCTAGACATCTAAAACGTATCTGACATGTTAAACAATAGCCACATCTAGTAGGGGTTAAGTTTTATTGTTTGAACAACAAACAACGTAATAAAACTTTGTGGTCCTTACACTCGCGTCCTTTACCCTCCTTTATTTACTGAAGTTTGGTTTATTACTGTAAATAATAAGACGAATTGAATATCCTTCCTTGAAATAGATGCACCTGATGCATTGAAAGTGAACCACAAATGAAAAGAAAAGCCAAATCAATATGTCTTGATATAAACCAGAGAAGTGGTCTTATCGTAGCAGGTCATTTTGAGGCGGGGAGGGGGGGAAGAGGAGGATTCTCCACGATGTGGTGACCACCTAGTACGGGTGGCCAGTGTCAGCAATATCTTCAGCCGATCAACAGCAGTCTATCTAGCGCGCCTGATGCTGATTGCGTCAGGCGATATGAGAGTATCCAGGTCCACGGGTCGAGCGGCTACAGAAGTAGTCGTGATCTCCAGCCGGGTATGTAGTCATCTCATGCTGCAAACAAAGTCATTTGATCCGGGTACGTCAGATATAGACACTCCGACTCGGTCAAGTCGGGCATTTACCTCACGCTGCAAACATTTCACTCGGATACCACACAAAGACGACTCTGACTCGGTTCAGTCGGGCTGTACCAGTACTTAATAACACAGCTTGGTTGATCGTTCGACTACTGTCAGAAAAGGAGCACTGTTTCCAGCCCCACGAAGGCCATATAACTGACTATCAATACAAACAAAATCATAAAAATGTACATACCAATCTTACCGGTTTCGTAAGGCACAAGACTTCATTCATTAGAGAATGAAGATCTAATGATGACGAAATTGAACAGTCCGGGAAGACCTGAAGAAGTTTGTCATTGTGCGGCAAGCAGGGAGGACCAAAGTTTTGACACGCAACATTAGGCTGTAATAATTATCGTCTGTTTGCATGGTGTTATAGACAGCAAATGAGCCCTGAAAATCTGAGCTAACGCGCCGTTTGTTACACGGCCTCACAGAGCCATGTCGCTTGTGACACCCTCGGCAAGACCAAAGTTTTCTGTTTGATTCACTGTCAAGCTTCACTAAAACAGCCATCAGACAACCCCTGACCATATCGGTCAATGAAAAGCAACTTTACTACAAACAGACACGAGCAACTTAAACTCTCAGCGTGTCTGTGTACAAGTTTTGTATCTGGCTCGCTTCACACGCCACGACTAGTTACTGACGCCTATTACAATACACCGACTTCGCTCCTGTCTTGAATTAATGAAAGGTCCCAAAAAGACCAACCAGTCGCCATTACTCTGCCAAGTGTGTTGCCTTGTGTAACAACGGCTCAGATCAACTATTTCCAGGTGCCGATGGAATCCCTGCATCCCGAGATGACTTGAAGCTGCCACATGCTCCAACTAGTCAGATATGACGCTCAAGAGAGAGATGGCAAGAATCGTGGTCCTCTAACTGAGCGATCGCCTATGTGAATGGGTGAGGTTGAGTGGGTCGCAGAGGAAGGGACGGGGTGGGGGGAGGCGAGACAATAAACGTGAGAACATTGCGTAAACAACCATCATAGAACTTAGTTCATGCTACTGCGTGTATCACACACACTAAAACTGGTTGTATAGGGAAGCTTTGAGAGAACCGGGTCGAGCAGAACGGTGGTGAAACACGCAGCAGGGGGCGGTAACTTCTGCCGCTCAGTGTCTGAGACTCCAACAGACTTCCGTAAACAACTGTCTGATCGCTATTCCACGTGACCGGCGCACTTTTCTCAACAAAACAAAAGAGTTCCCCAATAGGAAACAACAAGAGCGCAGCTAAGCGCAACCCAGCGGTGATTGAGCACAATTAAATATACATAAAACTGATCGGTCAAAACAAAATAAATGAGGCTGACATAAGCGCCAGAACATAATTCTTAAAGAACTCGCAAAGAAATATCTTGGGCGATTTAGTGTAAAAAATCTTATCCTATTCATGCTTGGATCCAAGTTGTGAGTGTGTCACTTAAGAGTTTGGAGAGGTGCTAATGTCCTTCCTGTATAGTCAGTGGCGTTGCTAATGTACTTTATGAGTTGAAAGTGGAGTTCTGATGTCCTTTTTATGTAGTGATTAGAGTTGCTTATGTCCTTTCTGTGTAGTGAGTGGAGTTGCCAATGTCCTGTCTGTGTAGTGAGTGGAGTTGCTAAGTTTATGGCTGATACCCGGAGAATGCACAGGAACAAAAGATAGCATAGAGAAATACACGGTGTGTAGAGGTACACATTTCCTCATGAGGTGGCGGCCTTGATATCCCCATTCATTTCATAATCTCCAGAACCTCTCTGTGATACTAGGTTCCTCCGAGCTATCCCGGAAGTTATTCGGCACTGTGTTAGGTTCGAACCGGCACTGACCAGATTGCATTGGAGATTCTACAAATTTCTTAAAAATTTCTAATTTCAAAGGGGTCTGTTCATCGACTGATGGCCACTTAATAGCTGAGCCGTAACGTTGACTTTTGAAAAAAAAATGCATGGGGAAAAAAGTTGTAAGAAATATAACTATTTGCATGTTTCCACCAAGAGAGTATTTAAATTGTCCAAGTAAAGAGCAGCAGGTTTCATGGTATCTTTGCTAAATCATTGGCATCACTACCGCACCATTCGTTTTATCTTAAACATGCAAAAAAGAACGCGCTTTCTCTCTGCCTTCTATTTCTCTCTCTCTCTCTCTCTCTCTCTCTCTCTCTCTCTCTCTCTCTCTCTCTCTCTCTCTCTCTCTCTCTCTCTCTCTCTCTCTCTCTCTCTCTCCTTCTCATCATATTTCTAAATGTGAACATTTTTGTCGACAATTATATCAGCCCAAAGAAAACGAAGCACAGCTAACATGGGAGCCAAGGTTGATAAATCCACAAACCTCCGGTTGATTTACTGGAGCAAAGACCGTTACAGGTGAGAAATAGCAGAGAATCCTCAGAGGGGACAAGTATTAACTTGGTCGAGGAATGTCCAGTCATGTTATCTCGACCGGTCATCTCTAGCCCGGACAAATAATCTACATGTCGGATCGCTTGACCGGCGGGCCTATTATGGAGACTTCTGATCGCCGCGGAGACGTTGAAAGGAGAAGAGAAACACAAACCCGAACCCAAGACATGATGGTGTGACGAAACGCGGGATCTCATGTCCTACACCTAACCCAAGACATGATGGTGTGACGAAACGCGGGATCTCATGTCCTACACCTAACCCAAGACATGTTGGTGTGACGAAACGCGGGATCTCATGTCCTACACCTAACCCAAGACATGTTGGTGTGACGAAACGCGGGATCTCATGTCCTACACCTAACCCAAGACATGTTGATGTGACGAAACGCGGGATCTCATGTCCTACACCTAACCCAAGACATGATGGTGTGACGAAACGCGGGATCTCATGTCCTACACCTAACCCAAGACATGTTGGTGTGACGAAACGCTGGATCTCATGTCCTACACCTAACCCAAGACATGTTGGTGTGACGAAACGCGAGATCTCATGTCCTACACCTAACCCAAGACATGTTGGTGTGACGAAACGCGGGATCTCATGTCCTACACCTAACCCAAGACATGTTGGAGTGACGAGATGCGGGATCTCATGTCCTACACCTAACCCAAGACATGTTGGTGTGACGAGATGCGGGATCTCATGTCCTACACCTAACCCAAGACATGTTGGTGTGACGAGATGCGGGATCTCATGTCCTACACCTAACCCAAGACATGTTGGTGTGACGAAACGCTGGATCTCATCTCCTACACCTAATCCAAGACATGTTGGTGTGACGAGATGCGGGATCTCATGTCCTACACCTAATCCAAGACATGTTGGTGTGACGAGATGCGGGATCTCATGTCCTACACCTAATCCAAGACATGTTGGTGTGACGAGATGCTGGATCTCATCTCCTACACCTAACCCAAGACATGTTGGTGTGACGAGATGCGGGATCTCATGTCCTACACCTAATCCAAGATATGTTGGTGTGACGAGATGCGGGATCTCATGTCCTAACCCAAGCATTGTGGTGTGATGAAACGCGGGATCTCATGTCCTACACCTAACCCAAGACATGTTGGTGTGACGAGATGCGGGATCTCATGTCCTACACCTAACCCAAGACATGTTGGAGTGACGAGATGCGGGATCTCATGTCCTAACCCAAGCATTGTGGTGTGATGAAACGCGGGATCTCATGTCCTACACCTAATCCAAGACATGTTGGTGTGACGAGATGCTGGATCTCATCTCCTACACCTAACCCAAGACATGTTGGTGTGACGAGATGCGGGATCTCATGTCCTACACCTAATCCAAGATATGTTGGTGTGACGAGATGCGGGATCTCATGTCCTAACCCAAGCATTGTGGTGTGATGAAACGCGGGATCTCATGTCCTACACCTAACCCAAGACATGTTGGTGTGACGAGATGCGGGATCTCATGTCCTACACCTAATCCAAGATATGTTGGTGTGACGAGATGCGGGATCTCATGTCCTAACCCAAGCATTGTGGTGTGATGAAACGCGGGATCTCATGTCCTACACCTAACCCAAGACATGTTGATGTGACGAAACGCGGGAGTCATGGGAAGCGACAAATATCGGGGTCATGGAAAGCGACAAATATTGGAGTCATGCGAAGCGACAAATATTTGAGTCATGGGAAGAGACAAAATATATTTGAGTCATTGAATGCGACAAATATTGGAGTCGTGGAAAAGTATAAATAGAGTCCACACATTTGTTTGTAACATCATTCTGAGATATGACATTAAAACGTGCAAAACTGTTCCGACACGTGTTATATCAGTTATGACAGTGGTTCTATGTTAGTATAATACTATTATAGGGGTTCTTAATCAACGATGTCAGTGATGAAAATGTTTAGAGGGTTCGTAATCGGTATTGACAGCGGTTATATGCCACAGGGGTTCTATATCAGTACGGACAGAGGTTCTGTGTCAGTAAGACATGGGTTCTATATCAGAAAGGGCAATGATTCTTAGCTAGTAGCCATGGGTTCTATATCAGTAAGGACAGAGGTTCTATGGAAGTAAGACATGGGTTCTATATCAGAAAGGAAAATGGTTCTTAGCTAGTAGCCACGGGTTCTATACCAGTAAGGACAGAGGTTCTGTGGCAGTAAGACATGGATTCTATATCAGAAAGGAAAATGGTTCTTAGCTAGTAGCCACGGGTTCTATACCAGTAAGGACAGAGGTTTTGTGGCAGTAAGACATGGATTCTATATCAGAAAGGAAAATGGTTCTTAGCTAGTAGCCACGGGTTCTATACCAGTAAGGACAGAGGTTTTGTGGCAGTAAGACATGGATTCTATATCAGAAAGGAAAATGGTTCTTAGCTAGTAGCCACGGGTTCTATACCAGTAAGGACAGAGGTTTTGTGGCAGTAAGACATGGATTCTATATCAGAAAGGAAAATGGTTCTTAGCTAGTAGCCATGGGTTCTATACCACTAAGGAAAGAGGTTCTGTGGCAGTAAGACATGGATTCTATATCAGAAAGGAAAATGGTTCTTAGCTAGTAGCCACGGGTTCTATACCAGTAAGGACAGAGGTTTTGTGGCAGTAAGACATGGGTTCTATATCAGAAAGGAAAATGGTTCTTAGCTAGTAGCCACGGGTTCTATACCAGTAAGGACAGAGGTTCTATGGCAGTAAGACATGGATTCTATATCAGAAAGGAAAATGGTTCTTAGCTAGTAGCCACGGGTTCTATACCAGTAAGGCAGAGGTTCTGTGGCAGTAAGACATGGATTCTATATCAGAAAGGAAAATGGTTCTTAGCTAGTAGCCACGGGTTCTATATCAGTAAGGACAGAGGTTCTGTGGCAGTAAGACATGGATTCTATATCAGAAAGGAAAATGGTTCTTAGCTAGTAGCCATGGGTTCTATGCCAGTAAGGACAGAGGTTCTGTATTAGTAAAACTCTTCAGTTTTTAAGGTCGTTTTATGTCAGTAAAACACGGGTTCTATATCAGTATGGAAAGTGGTTTTACGCTAATAAGACAGGGGTTCTGCGAAAATAACGACAGTGTTTCTATGCTCTTAAGACAGGGGTTCTATACAAGTAAAGACCGTGTTCTATGCTATGAAGACAGTCGTTCTGTATCGATAAGGACAGTGTTTTTAAGCTTTTAAGACAAAAGTTCTGTGTAATTAAAGCAGTAGTTCTGCGTCAGTAAGACATGAGTTGTATATCTGTAAGGAAAGTGGTTCTAAGCTAGTAAGACAGGGGTCTATACTAGTTAGGACAGTGGTTCTAAACTTTTAACATAGTGTTCTATACTCTTAAGACAGGAGTTCTATATCAGTAAAGATAGTGTTCTATGCTATTAAGGCAGGTTTTCTGTATCAACCATGACAGTGTTTCTATGCTCTTAAGACAGGGGTTCTATACAAGTAAAGACCGTGTTCTATGCTATGAAGACAGTCGTTCTGTATCGATAAGGACAGTGTTTTTAAGCTTTTAAGACAAAAGTTCTGTGTAATTAAAGCAGTAGTTCTGCGTCAGTAAGACATGAGTTGTATATCTGTAAGGAAAGTGGTTCTAAGCTAGTAAGACAGGGGTCTATACTAGTTAGGACAGTGGTTCTAAACTTTTAACATAGTGTTCTATACTCTTAAGACAGGAGTTCTATATCAGTAAAGATAGTGTTCTATGCTATTAAGGCAGGTTTTCTGTATCAACCATGACAGTGTTTCTACGGTATGAAGACAAGGGTTCTGTGTCAGTAAAGACAAGTTCTTTGCTATGAAGACAGGCGTTCTGTATCAATAATGTCAGCTCTGCTGCAAGTATTGGACATGAAACCCCAGGCATGACGTAGAAAACGTGATATGGCGGTAACAGTTGTAATTTGATCCAACTCCGAGTTATCTCCCGTCACATGGCGGTAACAGTTGTAATTTGATCCAACTCCGAGTTATCTCCCGTCACATGGCGGTAACAGTTGTAATTTAATCCAACTCCGAGTTATCTCCCGTCACATGGCGGTAACAGTTGTAATTTAATCCAACTCCGAGTTATCTCCCGTCACATGGCGGTAACAGTTGTAATTTGATCCAACTCCGAGTTCCTTCCTGTCACATGGCGGTAACAGTTGTAATTTGATCCAACTCCGAGTTTCCTCCCGTCACATGGCGGTAACAGTTGTAATTTGATCCAACTCCGAGTTTCTTCCTGTCACATGGCGGTAACAGTTGTAATTTGATCCAACTCCGAGTTTCCTCCCGTCACATGGCGGTAACAGTTGTAATTTAATACAACTCCGAGTTATCTCCCGTCACATGGCGGTAACAGTTGTAATTTGATCCTACTCCGAGTTTCTTCCTGTCACATGGCGGTAACAGTTGTAATTTGATCCAACTCCGAGTTTCTTCCTGTCACATGGCGGTAACAGTTGTAATTTGATCCAACTCCGAGTTTCCTCCCGTCACATGGCGGTAACAGTTGTAATTTAATACAACTCCGAGTTATCTCCCGTCACATGGCGGTAACAGTTGTAATTTGATCCTACTCCGAGTTTCTTCCCGTCACATGGCGGTAACAGTTGTAATTTGATCCAACTCCGAGTTTCTTCCTGTCACATGCCGGTAACAGTTGTAATTTGATCCAACTCCGAGTTTCCTCCCGTCACATGGCGGTAACAGTTGTAATTTAATACAACTCCGAGTTATCTCCCGTCACATGGCGGTAACAGTTGTAATTTGATCCAACTCCGAGTTACTTCCTGTCACATGGCGGTAACAGTTGTAATTTGATCCAACTCCGAGTTTCCTCCCGTCACATGGCGGTAACAGTTGTAATTTGATCCAACTCCGAGTTTCTTCCTGTCACATGGCGGTAACAGTTGTAATTTAATACAACTCCGAGTTATCTCCCGTCACATGGCGGTAACAGTTGTAATTTAATACAACTCCGAGTTATCTCCCGTCACATGGCGGTAACAGTTGTAATTTGATCCAACTCCGAGTTTCTTCCTGTCACATGGCGGTAACAGTTGTAATTTAATACAACTCCGAGTTATCTCCCGTCACATGGCGGTAACAGTTGTAATTTGATCCAACTCCGAGTTATCTACCGTCACATGGCGGTAACAGTTGTAATTTGATCCAACTCCGAGTTATCTCCCGTCACATGGCGGTAACAGTTGTAATTTGATCCAACTCCGAGTTATCTCCCGTCACATGGCGGTAACAGTTGTAATTTGATCCAACTCCGAGTTTCCTCCCGTCACATGGCTAGTGAGGGACGAGCGCGGCGTGTGGCCCAAACATTCTTTCTTGAGGTTTATTTCTCTCGTTCGCCGCACACACAACCAACGCCCAAATCTTGACTTATGTACCTCAAAGTCATTCCATCTTTCTCTCCCAACTTCTAATGAGCCCCTTAGGCAATCGGAGCTTAGAGAAAGAATGTTGCCTTGGCCATAACCAGTGGTCATTGCCCAGATCGTTCAACAAGTGACCTGTGTTACAACTGTTGGATGCTCTGATCGTATCTAGATCGGTCAATGTAGCTTCTGGTACAGCCACGACTACATATAGAGTGACAAACTAAACGAGAGAGACAAAGTAAACGATATTCCTGAAGCTGAAGTTTTCTTTTGATTTCGCATACATGCAGGTCAAGGGTCATGAATCGGTCAGAACAACTGGCTTGCTTGCGAATTACCTTAAACCACAATGTTGTGATTCATTGTAAGCCTCATGCAGCGCACAAAACTCCACGATACCACATCCCTAGCTCCACCGTTGCAAAAAAGGATAGATATTGTTAGTTCTAAAAAACCCGGCTTGCTATTGTGACCAAGTTTGTGTCAGTTGTAATTACTGCTTTCAATGATTTCAGAACCATGAGATTAACTTGGAGCTTTTAAATATTGATGTGCATATTGTGACATTTCTCTGACCAAAATGCTCTGACTAGAGTTGGAAATGCCAAGGCTCTCCTCCACAAAAACTGCTAGAAAGATGGCTATCAGTGACCGTAAAGAACTGCTGGAAGAACGGCTATCAGTGAACGTAAAGAACTGCTGATGGCTATCTGTGACCGTAAAGAACTACTGGAAGAACGGCTATCAGAGATCGTAAATAACAACTAGAGGAACGGCTATCAGTGACCGTAAATTACTGCTGGAAGAACGGCTATCAGTGACCGTAAAGAACTGCTGATGGCTATCAGTGACCGTAAAGAACTGCTGGAAGAACGGCTATCAGTGACCGTAAAGAACTGCTGATGGCTATCAGTGACCGTAAAGAACTACTGGAAGAACGGCTATCAGTGACCGTAAAGAACTGCTGGAAGAACGGCTATCAGAGACCGTAAAGAACTGCTGATGGCTATCTGTGACCGTAAAGAACTACTGGAAGAACGGCTATCAGTGACCGTAAAGAACAACTAGAGGAACGGCTATCAGTGACCGTAAATTACTGCTGGAAGAACGGCTATCAGTGACCGTAAAGAACACCTGGAAGAACGGCTATCAGTGACCGTAAAGAACTGCTGATGGCTATCAGTGACCGTAAAGAACAACTGGAAGAACGGCTATCAGTGACCGTAAAGTACTGCTGGAAGAACGACTATCTGTGACCGTAAAGAACTGCTGATGGCTATCAGTGACCTACCTTCTCTGTTTCTGTAAGTTGTTACCGTTCTCTTATTCTTTCTGTCAAGAAATAAATAAATTTCCATTCCATAATTAGAAACTGTTAAAAACTGTGTTTACTGCTCAGTACACAAAGGTGAGAGGAACTCAACCCAACACGCACACTCACACAACCACACACACACACACCTGTAGTTTGAAGTAGCTCGTCCTTGGTGCGTGGTGCTCGACACAGCTGCAGCAGTGAGCAGACTGTTCAGCGAACAGAACTTCACCCTGAGTCTGGTGTGGAATCTTAATCACGGTTGATGGTTCTGTTGAACACCAGCCAAAACACCGCGGAAAAGTGGTCTCACCTTCCCTTAGCAACGCTTAGTTTCTGGTTCTAAACATTCTGTAATTTATCACACCTAGGCAAAGAGCTAGCCACGGGTGTTGAAAGATGGACTGACATGGAGCAGTCTCTCTCTGAGTGAGAGTCCAGTGTTGAGAGCAGAGCAGAGGTGAGAATATCTGGCGTCTATTGGTCAAGCTTTGTATAGAACCAGAGGTGAGAATACCTGGCGTCTATTGGTCGAGATTTGTTTAAAACCAGAAACAAGAGGATCTCGTCGATTGCTCGAGACTTGTATAAAGCTAGAGGTGACTGTCGCCCTCCCTCTCCAAGCTCAGCTTGTTCCAGTTTTTCCTATTATGAAACCCAGTGATAGCTTTTTTTTTCATTTCTCTCGCTCATTTTTTTCTGCTCCTGCTACGCTTGCTCTGTTGCAGCAGGTAAGCTGTCACGGTTTGCGAAATTCTCTAACAAAAACACAGACATACACGAAGGAGTTCAAGAAGGTGGAAAGAAACAAAGCAAAACAAAAAGGTAAAAAAAATTGTTACGTTGAGATTTGAACGAGCCCAGCGCAAACAAGAGTGATTTAGGCGGAGAGCCATCTCATACTGTTTGATGGATGGACAGAGTGAACATAAGGATGAAACCGCTACCTAAATCATTCAACTAATTGGAAGATAGATGTGTGTGTGTGGGGGGGGGAGGATTGAGAGATAGAAAAAGAGGTAGAAAGAGAGAGAGTGAGTGAGAGAGAGAGAGAGAGAGAGAGAGAGAGAGAGAGAGAGAAAGAAAGAGAGAGAAAGAGAGCGAGAGAAAGAGAGCGAGATAAAGAGAGAGAGAAAGAGAGAGAAAGAGAGCGAGAGAAAAGAAAGAGAGAAAAGAAAGACAGAAAGAGAGCGAGAGAAAGAGAGAGAGAGACAGAAAAAAAGAGAGAAAGAGAGAGAGAGAGAAAAAGAGAGAGAAAGAGAGAGAGAGAGAAAGAGAGAGAGAGAGAAAGAGAGAGAAAGAGAGATAGAAAGAGAAAGAGAGAGAGAGAGAAAGAGAGAGAGAGAGAGAGAGAGAAAGAGAGAGAGAGAGAGAGAGAGAAAGAGAGAGAAAGAGAGAGAGAAAGAGAGATAGAAAGAGAAAGAGAGAGTATGAGAAAGAGAGAGAGAAAGAGAAAGAGAGAGAGAGAAAGAGAGAGAGAGAGGGGGAGAGAGAGAGAGAGAGAGAGAGAGAGAGAGAGAGAGAGAGAGAGAGAGAGAGAGAGAGAGAGAGAGAGAGAGAGAGAGAGAGAGAGGTAAATGGGTTGGTGAGTTAGTCAAAGCTCACTTTGTTAGGAAACCAAGGTGCGACGTTGCGAGAGGAGAGTGCCAAGAGAAGACATCTACAGCTGGCTGGCTGGACATAGTTCTACCCTTGGCTCAATGAGAAAACAATTGGCTATTTACGAAGAAAATGGAGACCGGCGTATTGATGAAAAAACCCGGGAGTGAAAAATAAGTAGAACAAAAGATAAATTCCTGCAAGAACCCGACACGTCTTTCATGAAATCACGCGGGAAACCAGCGACCACTTGACGGTAAGGGCTGACCTCCTGATCAGTCCACAAACCCAGAGGCCTGGGCTCGCTTAAAGTCAACAATAATGGCTGCTGGTAATTAGAGCGTTCGCAATGCTGACCACAAGATCTACCGAGTCTTTGTGGCTCTTCAATAACTTATTTGCCACAAAAGACACAAAAACGTCCTCTCATACCGCGAGAGCAAAAAGCCTCAGCATGAGAGAGCAAAGTGTAAACTGGTGTTATCGGAATGCATTGCCCACCACCCCACCCCGCTCCCCCTCCCCCTCCTCCACGCCATGATATCGCTAATGTGTTTAAGAGAACTAAACTAATTAATCTCGTGTCCTGCCTCTCGCTGACCACAGCCCCACGGCCACAGCTACCTCTGGTCAGGGAAAGCAAGCTCTGTGAGATGGCCAGGCTGTACAGGTTGTGACGCAGCTCGTCCTAACAGAGCATCATGACGTATCTCACACCGCCGCCATAATCACACCATATCACCAGGGTATAACACCAACGGGGTGCCTTCTTTCTTTCCGTGGTTGAGGACTACTGCTAAGTCGCTTGCATATCTTATAAAACATAACTGCATATACATATATATATATATATATATATATATATATATATATATATTCGACTTAAGGAATTCTGGTTGTTCTGCTGAGAAAAGCTCGCTAGATCTTGACGGCGAACAGGTCCAGCTGGAAGAAGAACTGGAGCACCAACAAACACACCAAATGGATTCCTTGCAAGAACGGCAAAAGCTGATCCACTCAAGAGGTAAACCTTCTAAATAGTCTTCATTGTAGATTTCACACAACATACCAAAGTTACACGTCGAAGAAGCGAAAAAAGAACTGTGTCACTTGTTTGAAATCAAAGACACAAGAAAAGAAAGATTTAACAAGTGTCTCGCACACATTTTAACCCATAGCGTAATCCATGTATGAGGAATGTAGCCTCAATACTAACATATTTTCGTTCTTTCCATATTTTCTCAGCAGCCTGAAGAGATTCAGTGTTGAGTCCAGGTGTAACCCTAACCTGTTTCCAAAGTGAGCACTTCTCGCTGCTCACCACCTTGGCTCCTACTCCAGCCCGGTGGGTCGGTGGGTCGGGTGCCAGCGACGAGTTCTCAACACTGCACTCAGCGATCTGCTCTGCTCAAACCGATACCCCTCTCCACACCTTCTCCACACGCTCTCCACATTCTATTCACACCCTCTCCACACCTTCTCCACAGCCTCTCCACAGCTTCTCCACACCCTCTTCACACCTTCTCCACACCCTCTCACACTCTCCACACCTTCTCCAACCCTCTTCACATCCTCTCCACACCTTCTCCACACCCTCTCCACACCTATTCCACACCCTCTTCACTAGTTTGACAAAAAAAACAACAACGGAGAAATAACAACAACAGCAACAACAATAACAACAACAATATAGTAATAATAATAATAATAATAATAATAATAATAATAATAATAATAATAATAATAATAATAATAATAATAATAATAATAATAATAATAATAATAATAATAATTATTATTGTTATTGTTGTATGATGATGATGATGATGATGATGATGATGATGATGATGATGATGATGATGATGATGATGATAGTATTAAATTAAGTTAGATCCAGCAGTTTTAAACTGTATTGTGAAGATTGGTTAAGATGGCAAGTTTCACAAAGTAGGAGAAAGATTCCAGTAATCCAATACAATTCTCACACTACAAAAAAAAAAAAAAAAAAAAAATAACTTCGAGTCTTTGAGATTTTCCATCCAAAACAAGAGATATCAAATACAAAACAAAAAGGGTCCATTGGGATTCGAGTGCCCATTGGGCCATGTTGAGTTGTCAGGTCAAACTGCTGAAACAGTCGCTGGAGTGGAACTGTTGAGTTGTCAGGTCAAACTGCTGAAACAGTCGCTGGAGTGGAACTGTTGAGTTGTCAGGTCAAACTGCTGAAACAGTCGCTGGAGTGGAACTGTTGAGTTGTCAGGTCAAACTGCTGAAACAGTCGCTGGAGTGGAACTGTTGAGTTGTCAGGTCAAACTGCTGAAACAGTCGCTGGAGCGGAACTCAGGCGGCGAGCTGGAAGACGGCCAGTTTCAGGCTTGTATCTGCATCATTCTCTTATGGTTTACTAGAGGTATATTGGTTGGGAAGAGTTTTCCCGGTTACTGGAGAGAGCGCATTAGAGAATTAAGAGATTAATTAAAACAGGAATGAAAGACCGGTTCAAAGTTATTCCTGGAGTAGAGACAACGACTTAATTGTTTCCCTTTCCTAAGATCTCACTGTGTTGATAACGGGGGAAAAAATAATTGGGGAAAGGGGGGGAAGGGGGAGTAACGCGTGTAACCTGAGAGACAGAGCAAGGTGGGTAGGTACAGAGTGTGAACCAGAGCAATTAGGAGGATGAGACTGGTTGTGTAAACACTCATCGGCCCAGAGAGAAAGGTGTGTGCTGTGTGTGTGAGATAGAGAGAGCGAGAGAGCGACAGAGACAGAGAGAGCGAGAGAGAGACAGAGACAGAGAGAGCGAGAGAGAGACAGAGACAGAGAGAGCGAGAGCGAGAGACAGAGAGAGAGAGAGAGAGAGAGAGAGAGAGAGAGAGAGAGAGAGAGAGAGAGCAAAGAGAGCGAGAGCGAGAGACAGAGAGAGAGAGAGAGAGAGAGAGCGACAGAGGGACAGAGACAAAGAGAACGAGACAGAGAGAGAGAGATACAGAGAGAGCGAGAGAGAGACAGAGACAAAGAGAGCGAGAGCGAGAGACAGAGAGAGAGAGAGAGCGACAGAGAGACAGAGACAAAGAGAACGAGACAGAGAGAGAGACAGATACAGAGAGAGCGAGAGAGAGACAGAGACAAAGAGAGCGAGAGCGAGAGACAGAGAGAGAGAGAGAGAGAGAGAGAGAGCGAGAGAGACAGAGACAGAGACAAAGAGAGCGAGAGCGAGAGACAGAGAGAGAGAGAGCGAGAGAGACAGAGACAGAGACAAAGAGAGCGAGAGCGAGAGACAGAGAGAGAGCGAGAGAGAGACAGAGACATAGAGAGCGAGAGACAGATAGAGAGACAGAGACAGAGACAAAGAGAGCGCGAGAGAGACAAAGAGAGAGAGAGAGAGAGAGAGAGAGAGAGAGAGAGAGAGAGAGAGAGAGCCGCCAGTGTTCACACCACTCACCTAGCGGCGCAATTAGCAGAAGGTATGATTAGGTTGAGCGGCGTGGCGGTGCGCCGACTGGTTCAGATCTATTACAGCTCGAGATCTCCACCACAACACGCCGCAGCTGTTTCTCGATGCTCTACCAGTGAGTGGATATAGTTACATCACCCATGGTGTTTGGAGTTCGAGTCTGCCGCTAGGACTGATACACCACAACACGCCGCAGCTGTTTCTCGATGCTCTACCAGTGAGTGGATATAGTTACATCACCCATGGTGTTTGGAGTTCGAGTCTGCCGCTAGGACTGATACACCACAACACGCCGCAGCTGTTTCTCTCTCTCTCTCTCTCTCTCTCTCTCTCTCTCTCTCTCTCTCTCTCTCTCTCTCTCTCTCTCTCTCTCTCTCTCTCTATCTGTCTCTCTCTCTCTCTGTGATATCCAAGACGCTTGGAGTTCGAGTTTGAGGCTGGAACTAATGTTTACCAGTGGCGAGACCTGTGCTACCATGTCACTCTTTAAAGAGAATAATAAATATTTCAAAGTTTTAATTTTTTCCACTCGTTCAATTAAATATTGTTTCAGCATTATTTAAACCAACTGAAGAGTGAAATTAACTGACACGTCGTAAGAAGAAAGCCAAGACAGGGCGAGAAATCACCGCGAGGAGAAGCTCATGATGAACCGCACTGGGAGAAATGGCTTCCGACATGATTAGATAAAGAAACATTGCTTTCCCATGGCGGAAAAAAAGCTCGGGAGGCTACAGCGCTGTTACTGATCAAGTCATGTGGAAGCCGTTCTTCATAGAAGAAACCAGAATGCATACCACACATCGTCTGAGCCATCCTCTGCCCATTGCACAGGCTTCTGACGGACGATCACTGCACCAGGCAAGACTCAGCACTCAGAGGTGCCCCACACAGAAAGATCCGAACCTCTCCCCAACTGGTCTGAAGCAGAGAGAAAGACAGGAGCTCTAGGATGGGGCCGACTGGAGATGACTTGAAAACTTCAGCATTACTCAATCAATACAACATCTAGAGCGGTCAGAAAGGAAAACCAACTCGAAGAGTTACAGACCAAATCGAAACAAGAAATCTGTTGTTTTAAAAAAAAATATTCACTACAATTACCATCGAGTACCTTTTCGACATCGTTTCACATTGACACTGGAAAAAAAATAAGAAAGGGTAAAGGGCGAAAGAGACATAAACAGGCAGTCAAACAAATTGGTTGACAGTGCCACGGGTTGAGAATAAGAGTTTCAGAGAGGTGAAGAAAAGTATTTGATCTTGATGAAAAATTCTGGATGCAAAACAAAAACCAACTTAGACCTAATTCTCATCTGCAATCTCTTGCTCAGACCTCGAATCATCTTGTTGAGAAAGTCAGTTCTAGCACAGACCTGCGTCTCACCTGTCTGTGCAGGTCAACTCTAGCTAAGACCTTCGTCTCACCTGTCTGTGCAGGTCAACTCTAGCTAAGACCTTCGTCTCACCTGTCTGTGCAGGTCAACTCTAGCTAAGACCTTCGTCTCACCTGTCTGTGCAGGTCAACTCTAGCACAGACCTTCGTCTCACCTGTCTGTGCAGGTCAACTCTAGCTAAGACCTTCGTCTCACCTGTCTGTGCAGGTCAACTCTAGCTAAGACCTTCGTCTCACCTGTCTGTGCAGGTCAACTCTAGCTAAGACCTTCGTCTCACCTGTCTGTGCAGGTCAACTCTAGCTAAGACCTTCGTCTCACCTGTCTGTGCAGGTCAACTCTAGCTAAAACCTTCGTCTCACCTGTCTGTGCAGGTCACCTCTAGCTAAGACCTTCGTCTCACCTGTCTGTGCAGGTCAACTCTAGCTAAGACCTTCGTCTCACCTGTCTATGCAGGTCAACTCTACCACAGACCTGCGTCTCACCTGTCTGTGCAGGTCAACTCTAGCACAGACCTTCGTCTCACCTGTCTGTGCAGGTCAACTCTAGCTAAGACCTTCGTCTCACCTGTCTGTGCAGGTCAACTCTAGCTAAGACCTTCGTCTCACCTGTCTGTGCAGGTCAACTCTAGCACAGACCTTCGTCTCACCTGTCTGTGCAGGTCAACTCTAGCACAGACCTTCGTCTCACCTGTCTGTGCAGGTCAACTCTAGCACAGACCTTCGTCTCACCTGTCTGTGCAGGTCAACTCTAGCACAGACCTTCGTCTCACCTGTCTGTGCAGGTCAACTCTAGCACAGACCTTCGTCTCACCTGTCTGTGCAGGTCAACTCTAGCTAAGACCTTCGTCTCACCTGTCTGTGCAGGTCAACTCTAGCTAAGACCTTCGTCTCACCTGTCTGTGCAGGTCAACTCTAGCTAAGACCTTCGTCTCACCTGTCTGTGCAGGTCAACTCTAGCTAAGACCTTCGTCTCACCTGTCTGTGCAGGTCAACTCTAGCTAAGACCTTCGTCTCACCTGTCTGTGCAGTTCAACTCTAGCTAAGACCTTCGTCTCACCTGTCTGTGCAGGTCAACTCTAGCTAAGACCTTCGTCTCACCTGTCTATGCAGGTCAACTCTACCACAGACCTGCGTCTCACCTGTCTGTGCAGGTCAACTCTAGCACAGACCTTCGTCTCACCTGTCTGTGCAGGTCAACTTTAGCTAAGACCTTCGTCTCACCTGTCTGTGCAGGTCAACTCTAGCTAAGACCTTCGTCTCACCTGTCTGTGCAGGTCAACTCTAGCTAAGACCTTCGTCTCACCTGTCTGTGCAGGTCAACTCTAGCTAAGACCTTCGTCTCACCTGTCTGTGCAGGTCAACTCTAGCTAAGACCTTCCTAACCTGTTTGAGCAGGTCAACTCTAGCTAAGACCTTCCTAACCTGTCTGTGCAGGTCAACTCTAGCTAAGGCCTTCGTCACACCTGTCTGTGCAGGTCAACTCTAGCTAAGACCTTCGTCTCACCTGTCTGAGCAGGTCAACTCTAGCTAAGACCTTCCTAACCTGTTTGAGCAGGTCAACTCTAGTTAAGACCTTCCTAACCTGTGTGAGCAGGTCAACTCTAGCTAAGACCTTCGTCTCACCTGTCTGAGCAGGTCAACTCTAGCTAAGACCTTCCTAACCTGTTTGAGCAGGTCACCTCTAGCTAAGACCTTCGTCTCACCTGTTTGAGCAGGTCACCTCTAGCTAAGACCTTCGTCTCACCTGTTTGAGCAGGTCACCTCTAGCTAAGACCTTCGTCTCACCTGTTTGAGCGGGTCACCTCTAGCTAAGACCTTCGTCTCACCTGCCTGAGCAGTTCAACTCTAGCCTAGACCTTCCTAATCTGTTTGAGCAGGTCACCTCTAGCTAAGACCTTCGTCTCACCTGTTTGAGCAGGTCACCTCTAGCTAAGACCTTCGTCTCACCTGTTTGAGCAGGTCACCTCTAGCTAAGACCTTCGTCTCACCTGTTTGAGCGGGTCATCTCTAGCTAAGACCTTCGTCTCACCTGCCTGAGCAGTTCAACTCTAGCCTAGACCTTCCTAATCTGTTTGAGCAGGTCACCTCTAGCTAAGACCTTCGTCTCACCTGTGTGAGCAGGTCAACTCTAGCTAAGACCTTCGTCTCACCTGTGTGAGCAGGTCAACTCTAGCTAAGACCTTCGTCTCACCTGTGTGAGCAGGTCAACTCTAGCTAAGACCTTCGTCTCACCTGTGTGAGCAGGTCAACTCTAGTGAAGATTTTGTCTCACCTGTCTGAGAGTCACCTCTAGCTAAGACCCTTGACTCACCTGTTTGAGCAGGTCAACTCTAGTGAAGACCTTGGTCACATCTGTCTGAACAGGTCAGTTTTAGCTAAGACCTTGGTTTTATGTCAGAGCAGGTGAACTCTAGCATAGATCTTATAGGTCTAGAATGTGAAGATAGTTTGAAAGCTCTAATCAATACTGCGCTGGGCTGGCTGGCTTGGCTGCTCCAGTTGAGAATGTCAGTCCGTGAGGTGGCGCGGTTTCAGCAAACACGCCGCGCCAATTGATCGTCCCACGACAGAAGATCTTCCCGCGATACAAGAGGAAACGGTTTATTTTTAGAACTTAAAATTTAGATGAGATTTTGAAAAAATCATTACATGAGCGTTCTTGAACTCAGAATCACTGAAAGTGCGTTGTTTTTTTTCTTAATAGATTTATTCTATTTGCACTACTGGGTTATTTAATTCACTGATTGAATCGGGTTGGCGCCTTTTCTTTTGTTTTGCGCGTGTGTAGAGAAACAGATTATTTACCTCGATTGTCAGGTGAAAGTCGCGGATAAACAACTTTCCAAAAGTTGTTGGTTGCTTCGAGAGACGCTGATATCCTCATAACTTTCCATACAACACTTATGACTTCACGATAATGTGAAAAGTAAAACATTATACTCGTTCGCTGGTGTAGAGTACCGTGGACTTCAATCTTCTAAAATTAAAAATAGAATTATTTCTACTCTCGAGATAATCTGAACCTTTCCCAAGATCGTCACGGTTGGCCGAGTGGCTGGCACAATCGTCTGACAATCTGTTCACTTTACATTTACCTCTAGAGTACGGGAGTCTGAACTGGCTGTAGGTAGCAGTGGAGTGGATTCACCAGATCTACACAGATCCATCAACGCTGTTTGGGCATTCCCTCTTGTCCCACTCATAGTGTGGTAAGAGGTCCCAGTTACCGATAAACAGAAGAGAAATCGCAACAAACATCTAGAATATAAGCTTCTCTCTTGGCTTTCTCTCTCTCTCCCCCCCCCCCCTACCACTTCTCTTGGATAACAGAGGAAAGAAGGAGGCACAAGGATGGGAGTGGAGGAGTGCACGGCGATACAAACGGTGGAGGAAGGAGAGAGAATGAAAGACAGAGAGAGAGAGAGAGAGAGAGAGAGAGAGAGAGAGAGAGAGAGAGAGAGAGAGAGAGAGAGAGAGAGAGACATAACAGGTCTCACAACCTTATCTCACTCTCCTGATATAAAAACAACACAACTATGACGTATACGGAAGCAATAGTTCGCCTTCCAATAGGGAGAGAAAGTGTGATGTCACGGCTGGTGTGAAACCATGCCAGAATGGTTGGGTAATCGAAGTGTAGAACCTCTGGAGTGGTTCAGCTATTGGATCAATCAGTGAAGTTAACTGGCAACATGTAGACAAGACCGACCGCAGTCATTGATGCATGTCAAAACAGATGAACGAGCGTGAACAATATATATATATATATATATACTGTTTAGAAACACAGTCTTAGGATTTTAAAAGTAACTGATTGAAATAGGAGGCTGAAAACACTTGAAATAAGCAGACTGGGTTAAAAGAGCAGAGAGAGAGAGAGAGAGAGAGAGAGAGAGAGAGAGAGAGAGAGAGAGAGAGAGAGAGACAGACAGACAGACAGACAGACAGACAGACAGACAGACAGACAGACAGACAGACAGACAGATAGACACAGAAACAGACAGATTGTGCAGATGAAAAGACCTTTCGTGACCATCTAGGGTGGACTGAGCTGACCTACCCACCACAAAGCCTCACGTGCTTGTAGCTGGCACAACACCCAAGGGAAGTAATCAAAATAAAGCACAACAGCAGACACAAGGAAGATAACTCACGTATTCTTGACTTACCTGTAGAGAAAATACAGAAACACAGAATTATTATTAGAGTTAGTTCGACTGCCTTAAAATTTACAATAAAACAAAAACATGATTAAACACATTTTATAAACATGGAATACAATGTATAAAAAAGATGTCAATAACATCTTGCAGATGATAAAAATAACATAATCAAATAAAAAGAGCAATAATTGTGGTAACATATAACTACGAAATTTGTATCTCCTATAATTATTCTACTTAAGATAAGTCAGTAATGAGTCAATGATGGTAACGAAAAAAAAACCCTTAAAAACCCATTAAATCATAAAGCATTACCGCAGCAGTATTACATTCATTGAGGAGAGTTCTGAATTCTTTTCTTATGGGAAACGTTTTACATTTACCTTTCTGTCTGCGTTCTCCCCCCCTCCCCCCCCTTTCTCTCTCTCTCTCTCTCTCTCTCTCTCTCTCTCTCTCTCTCTCTCTCTCTCTCTCTCTCTCTCTCTCTCTCTCTCTCTCAACAACCTCAAGAAACTTGAAAAATGCAAAATGACCTGAAACATTCTTTACTTTTTAGTCAAAAGCAGAAGCTAGAGTGCCGCCACCCACTTCCAGGAAGTAGCTTAGCCTTGATAGTCTAATATAAGGCGAGTCCTTGTTAAAAATTATTTTACAAGTTTTCTTCCTGTGAGAGCTTTGCTACCTCAACTTGGAAGAAGCCGTAGCAAACGGCCATGGTTTGTAAAACCCAACTCGTGTCTTTGAGATCAAACAAGGGACTTAACTATTACCAATGTTTTATCTAGAATCGAAAATTGTCAGTTATTGCCCTTGGTTGGTCATATGTCTTTAAAGATCAGATTTTGCAAGATTGCTGGATTAAAGCCAAGTTCAGAATTCTTTTGTTCTTACAAAATAATTAATAAAAAAAAAAAAAATCAAAAGATTGAATTCAGAAAACGGGAAGTGTTTTAAAGCCTGACAGACTTGAGAAAATAATACCAAGCTCTGTGCGGACACGCAAGCTGTTTAATATTCTAAAACGACTAAGATTTGTATCTATACTTTCAGAATGTATTCCTTTCCCACGTGTAGTTTAACGGACAAAAGCCGAGCTGACTGAGGTGTTGTTTATTTATCCCATATTACTCCATCAAGTTTACGAACCCATGTAACAACTCACATTAGAGCTTTAGTGATGCAGACTCCTTGTAACAACCCACATTAGAGCTTTAGTGATGCAGACTCCTTGTAACAACCCACATTAGAGCTTTAGTGATGCAGACTCCTTGTAACAACCCACATTAGAGCTGCAGTGACGCCAACCCCTTTTGACAACTGACATTAGAGCTGCAGTGACGCCAACCCCTTGTGACAACTGACATTAGAGCTGCAGTGACGCCAACACCTTGTGACAACTGACATTAGAGCTGCAGTGACGTCAACCCCTTTTGACAACTGACATTAGAGCTGCAGTGTCGACAATCTCTTGTGACAACCCACATTAGAGCTGCAGTGATGCGCACCCCTTGTGACAACTGACATTAGAGCTGCAGTGACGCCAACCCCTTGTGACAACTGACATTAGAGCTGCAGTGACGCCAACCCCTTGTGACAACTGACATTAGAGCTGCAGTGACGCCAACCCCTTTTGACAACCCACATTAGAGCTGCAGTGACGCCAACCCCTTGTGACAACTGACATTAGAGCTGCAGTGACGCCAACCCCTTTTGACAACCCACATTAGAGCTGCAGTGTCGGCAAACTCTTGTGACAACCCACATTAGAGCTGCAGTGATGCGCACCCCTTGTGACAACCCACATACGCATATGTGATGGGTCAAACAGGGATCGGTGTCAGGATCCTGTGAAAGGGACCCATCTCTCAGAGAGAGGGACACGGACCCCAACTGTTTTAAGGTCAAAAGAAACACAGTAAAAGCTGAGCTGAGATGGCTGAAGAGGCTACCATAGCATTGGCATTCCCACTCAGCTACCGATCTGCCTGACTCGTACCTCTCTGTAACAATAATTATTGCCTCCGCGCGTGTGTGTTTCCTCGTATTGTCCGTGTGAGTAAACTATCTCTTGTCTAATTAGCAGACTTAAGGTTTGGTGAGTATCAGTTGGGTCAGTGGTGTCTCACCTCCATTTCATCCTACCCCGGTACAAGGAAACAGAAGATCCAAAAATATCCTGGCATCAAACTCGGGGCAAATGTTTGATTTTGTCAGACAAGAGCACCAGAAACTGTCTAGAGATGTCTTAGACAACTGTATCATCGGCGAGATGTAACACGGTGCACCCTGGACAACATCGGGAAGATGTGACTTGGTGAACTCTGGACCACTGTAACACCGGGAAGATGTGACTTGGTGAACTCTGGACAACTGTAACACCGGGAAGATGTGACTTGGTGAACTCTGGACAACTGTAACACCGGGAAGATGTGACTTGGTGAACTCTGGACAACTGTAACACCGGGAAGATGTGACTTGGTGAACTCTGGACCACTGTAACACCGGGAAGATGTGATTTGGCGAATTCTGGACAACTGTAACACCGGGAAGATGTGACTTGGTGAACTCTGGCAAAATGTAACTGGTGCAATCTGGGCAACTGTACCACCAGGAAGGTGTAACTTGGTGCACCCTAAACAACTATACCACCGGGAAGGTGTAACTTGGTGCACCCTAAACAACTATACCACCGGGAAGGTATAACTTGATGCACCCCTAAAGAACTGTAACACCCGGAAGGTGCAACTTGATGCACCCCTAAAGAACTGTAACACAGGGAAGGTGTAACTTGGTGCACCCTAAACAACTATACCACCGGGAAGGTGTAACTTGGTGCACCCTAAACAACTATACCACCGAGAAGGTGTAACTTGGTGCACCCCTAAAGAACTGTAACACCGGGAAGGTGTAACTTGGTGCACCCCTAAAGAACTGTAACACCGGGAAGGTGTAACTTGGTGCACCCCTAAAGAACTGTAACACCGGGAAGGTGTAACTTGGTGCACCCCTAAAGAACTGTAACACCGGAAAGGTGTAACTTGGTGCACCCCTAAAGAACTGTGAAACTGAAGGTGTAACTTGGTGCACCCCTAAAGAACTGTAACACCGGGAAGGTGTAACTTGGTGCACCCCTAAAGAACTGTAACACCGGGAAGGTGTAACTTGGTGCACCCCTAAAGAACTGTAACACCGGGAAGGTGTAACTTGGTGCACCCCTAAAGAACTGTAACACCGGGAAGGTGTAACTTGGTGCACCCCTAAAGAACTGTAACACCGGGAAGGTGTAACTTGGTGCACCCCTAAAGAACTGTAACACCGGGAAGGTGTAACTTGGTGCACCCCTAAAGAACTGTGAAACTGAAGGTGTAACTCGGTGCAACCTAACATCTGTGTAAGTGAAGGTGTAACTTGGTGCACCATAAACAACTGAGTAACTGAAGGTGTATTTGGCGTGCACAAGAAAAGCTTAGAGAACCTCAGCTTCCACAAATGTTACTGCATGTTAAAAAAAAAACAAACAAAGAAAGTGGATGATATGTCGCCGTATTTTATTAAGACCATACTTGATGAATGAAGCTTGGTTACACTCTTAAGGGTTTAAGGTTTTTTGTGCAGTTTGAAACGAGAATCACTTTGCATATTTTTCTAAATGAGTAATAAACATTTTTGAAGCTCTTTATTTCCTCCAGGAAGTTTGACCAGACCTTGGTAACTCACAACAGAACGTCTGTCTACTATACAGCTTACAGACGTGTGGGCCAGTGGTTAATCGAGGGACAAACATGGCTCGTAACATAAACAACCACAGTAGGCAGGTTCTGGACATGCACCTCTAGCAGCGAACGGATCTCCATGTCGAGACGGAGATAATACAACTAGATGGAGATACTAATTTTTCAAGTTTAAACCAACACCACATCAACGTGCCAGTTATTTGAGGGACATTCCTTTACGAGAACAGTAAAAAACATTAGAGAAGATAAAATCATTAATTTTATCTCTTCTGTTTATTACATTTTAATGTCCTAATTTTTTAGGCTCAATTTGACGTTGCGAATTTGAGATAAGGACCATTTGTTCTGTTTGAATGATAGCATGAAATGAAGAAAAAATCAGAAACGCTGTAGTAAGATAGAAGTAAAGCGCTTTTCAAAATTAATTTCAGCATGGTACTAATAGGGGAACATAGACCTCCGGCATTGAGCAGGTGGGTTACCCAGGGAGAGATTGGTGAGAGAAAGAGAGAGAGAGAGAGAGAGAGAGAGAGAGAGAGAGAGAGAGAGAGAGAGAGAGAGAGAGAGAGAGAGACAGACAGACAGACAGACAGACAGACAGACAGACAAACAGACAAAGCGAGTGAGAGAGAAAGGGAGCGTTACACGGTATAAAATACTGTATTCATTGTATAATGATTCCCATGTCCAGTCTTTCTCTTTTCCTCACACACAGCCATTGTGCACTGAGATCTCGCCTGAGAATCCTGTCTCAGAGGATGTTGAGAGAAGCAGCCGGCAGTGATGTCCCAGCTAAAGAAGAAGAAGAAGAAGAAGAAAAAGAAGAAGAAGAAGAAGAAGAAGAAGAAGAAGAAGAAGAAGAAGAAGAAGAAGAAGAAGAAGAAGAAGAAGAAGAAGAAGAAGAAGAAGAAGAAGAAGAAGAAGAAGAAGAAGAAGAAGAAGAAGAAGAAGAAGAAGAAGAAGAAGAAGAAGAAGAAGAAGAAGAAGAAGAAGAAGAAGAAGAAGAAGAAGAAGAAGAAGAAGAAGAAGAAGAAGAAGAAGAAGAAGAAGAAGAAGAAGAAGAAGAAGAAGAAGAAGAAGAAGAAGAAGAAGAAGAAGAAGAAGAAGAAGAAGAAGAAGAAGAAGAAGAAGAAGAAGAAGAAGAAGAAGAAGAAGAAGAAGAAGAAGAAGAAGAAGAAGAAGAAGAAGAAGAAGAAGAAGAAGAAGAAGAAGAAGAAGAAGAAGAAGAAGAAGAAGAAGAAGAAGAAGAAGAAGAAGAAGAAGAAGAAGAAGAAGAAGAAGAAGAAGAAGAAGAAGAAGAAGAAGAAGAAGAAGAAGAAGAAGAAGAAGAAGAAGAAGAAGAAGAAGAAGAAGAAGAAGAAGAAGAAGAAGAAGAAGAAGAAGAAGAAGAAGAAGAAGAAGAAGAAGAAGAAGAAGAAGAAGAAGAAGAAGAAGAAGAAGAAGAAGAAGAAGAAGAAGAAGAAGAAGAAGAAGAAGAAGAAGAAGAAGAAGAAGAAGAAGAAGAAGAAGAAGAAGAAGAAGAAAAAAGAAGAAGAAGAGGAGGAGGAGAGCTAAAAATAAAAATAAGAAGACAGTTTATGAAAGAAGTGAACGAGATACAAAGACCGGTTGAGAGGAAGAGACAGTGAAAAAAACTCATATCGACCAAATTAGCAGGAGATGGACCTAATATTTCCACTTCTAATTCAAGGAGGAACGTTCGTTCTACACATACTACTTGTGAAGCGTTTCACCAGAAACAGTCAAGATCAGGTGAGCTTCAGAAAGTGCGAGAACTCTCAGGTTTCTCTGTGTCTGGACTGGATAGAAAACACCGACTGGTGGATAGATAGAGGGCACAGACAGATATAATTGGAAGGAATGGTGGAAGAGAAGCGATATGTGATAGACAAATGGAAAAAAACAAAATCGAAGTTGAGAGATCGTTAAGAGGGCATGTCTGATTGTTGAGCTGTCTCGAATTAAGGTAGTATAAGGTGAGAGATTGACATTGATTGATAAAGGTATACACATAAATAAAGCCACCGTTATAAATAGATAGATAGTTATAAAGAAAGAGAGATAAACAGCTATGTATTTAGATGGATAAATATATAGGCGCTTAGTAAACTGACAGAATATTTAGATAAAACGAAAGAAAGAACAATATGAAACCAGAGAGCAGTAAAAAAACAAAACAAAAACAAAACAACCGGATTTCTAGCACCGCCCCAGCTCCGTCGCGCTGAGCTGTAGCAGCAGAGCTGCTGTCCATCACTGGAGCTCAGAGAGTGCTGCTCACAGCTGCAGACAGAGAGATATCAGGTTCAGCCAGCCACAAGCCAGCCACAAATTAAAGCCCGGGGCTCAGTGCCTGTCCCTTCACATTCGCTCAAAAAGGTCAAGACGAATTGAGAGAATAAACGGGGATGAGAAGAATGACAGAAAAGGAAGAATCACGGGTGGGAGAGCTGTGAGAGACAAAGGCGAATAGAGAAGAGACAGAGAGAGAGAGAGAGAGAGAGAGAGAGAGAGAGAGAGAGAGAGAGAGAGAGAGAGAGAGAGAGAGAGAGAGATCTATCTAAATATTGAAAGAGATAGCGTATGACTTGTGTGTGCACTAAACAAGACGGGATTAATTGAAAAGCCCCAAACCGGCTGGCGCGATGATTATCACTATCCCTATCTTGATCTGCAAACATGGAGAATTGGTGTGGAGGGCGCCCACACCGGAACTCCAGCCGTCCATATTGGTGCGGTGAGATAAGCCACTTGTGTGACCTGTCCACACCAGGGGACGCCACTCTCGCCCTTTGTTGTGGTCAACAGGCCACCTCTCGAGCTGCAGTAGTGGAAATGAAAGGAGATCAATACCAGCTGAACAGAAAGAAACGATCGAGAGACGAGAGAAGCGACGGACTGTACAAGTCTTGCCGCAGCTTGGAGCTTGTTTTGTTCTGTCTCCGTCTTTCAGTTCTAGGTAACAATGTCACATAGCGACCCGGAGGCTATCTTCTGAGACAACAGCTGTTATCCTCACTCAAACGTTTTATAAGATACAAGACAACCACAGATGTACAATAGTAGACGAGGTTTAGGTTTCTATAGAAAACTTTCTTGGTAAATAATGTAATCCCAAGTAGTTTTCAATTTGGCCAATCAGTGCAGCATCTGGAATGGAAAATCTCTACAAGCGACGATCTTCCTGAGTCTGTCCGAGAAGCTTCAAGGAGGTTCATGTTCGGTAATGGTGGACTGGTCTCTTGTTCAGGCCACTCTGAACAGACGGACAAACACTGTGACAGCCCAGCAAACTGCGCGCCCAGACGTGCTCAGAATAGCGGATATCCCAGGGCTGGAGACTAGACGGCCTACCAAGTGTTCCCCGGACCTGCCTCCCGCAAGACAATAGTCTAAAACAGATTATTGTTTTTTTTTTTTGTTTTTTTTTTTTTTGTTAACTTGGATGTGATGGGGTCCTGGTTAGACCGTTAACACCGTAAATCAAGCCATGGAAATCGAATTTTTCCTCCCATTCATTTGAATACCATGAACATATATTCTAAAGCCGCTGAATGCCAGTTGATATCAACATACGAAAATACGAACGGTAACTCGCTCCATAATATACACAATCTTCATTTCCTCGACTGAGTAGCGTTGATGAAAGAAAAACAAAATGAAAACCATAAATATTTCAGAAGAAATAGACTAAAAGTCAAGGACGGGCTAATTAGTTGACTGATTGGTTGTTTTGATTGAGTGGTGTATATCTATTGACTGATGGATTGGTTGATTGAATGAATGAGTTACTTATGCTACTCCGTTTTTTTTTTCATATCATTGAGTAAGCCTGAGTGAGACAAGGAGATGCTGTGGATAAGCTGGTGAAGGTGAAGGTCAACCTACTACTACTGCTAACCTAAGGAAGGTTGATGGAGTCAGGCAGTGGGAGAGTCGCGTGAATGAGATCTTAGCTTGACCATTGTAATCTGCTTACCGTGACCGTCAGTCGCGTGACCTGGTGCTCACGACATACCTGGCTTCGTGATTGTAGTGAGGATGAACGCATGAGGTCCGCAGCGGCTTCAAGGTGTTGGCGTGTGAAACACACAAGTGCGATAAGAAACTGAGGATGGTGTTTACAATCTGAGAAGTGTATAGGTTGATATGTTGTGAGGATGGTGTTTACAATCTGGGAAGTGTTTAGGTTGGTATTTTGAGGATGGTGTTTACAATCTGGGAAATGTTTAGGTTGATGTGTTGTCAGGATGATGTTTAGAATCTGGGAAGTGTTTAGGTTGATGTGTTGTAAGGATGGTGTTTATAATCTGGCAAGTGTTTAGGTTGCTGTGTTGTCAGGATGGTGTTTACTATCTGGGAAGTGTTTAAGGTTGATATTTTGTGAGGATGGTGTTTACTATCTGGGAAGTGTTTAGGTTGATGTATTGTGAGGGTGGTGTTTACAATCTGGGAGGTGTTCAGGTTGATGTGTTGTAAGGATGGTGTTTAAAATCTGGCAAGTGTTTAGGTTGATGTGTTGTCAGGATGGTGTTTACTATCTGGGAAGTGTTTAAGGTTGATAGTTTGTCAGGATGGTGTTTACTATCTGGGAAGTGTATAGGTTGATATGTTGTGAGGATGGTGTTTACAATCTGGGAGGTGTTTAAGGTTGGTATTTTGTGAGAATGATGTTTACAATCTGCGAAGTCTTTAGGTTGATGTGTTGTGAGGATGATGTTTACAATCTGGGAAGTGTTTAAGGTTGGTAATTTGTGAAGATGATGTTAACAATCTGGGAAGTGTTTAAGGTTGGTATTTTGTGATGATGATGTTTACAATCTGGGAAGTGTTTAAGGTTGGTATTTTGTGAGGATGATGTTTACAATCTGCGAAGTCTTTAGGTTGATGTGTTGTGAGGATGATGTTTACAATCTGGGAAGTGTTTAAGGTTGGTATTTTCTGAGGATGATGTTTACAATCTGGGAAGTGTTTAAGGTTGGTGTTTTGTGAGGATGATGTTTACAATCTGCGAAGTCTTTAGGTTGGTATTTTGTGAGGATGATGTTTACAATCTGCGAAGTCTTTAGGTTGGTATTTTGTGAGGATGATGTTTACAATCTGCGAAGTCTTTAGGTTGGTATTTTGTGAGGATGATGTTTACAATCTGCGAAGTCTTTAGGTTGATGTGTTGTGAGGAAGATGTTTACAATCTGCGAAGTCTTTAGGTTGGTATTTTGTGAGGATGATGTTTACAATCTGGGAAGTCTTTAGGTTGGTATTTTGTGAGGATGATGTTTACAATCTGGGAAGTGTTTAAGTTTGGTATTTTGTGAGGATGATGTTTACAATCTGCGAAGTCTTTAGGTTGGTATTTTGTGAGGATGATGTTTACAATCTGCGAAGTCTTTAGGTTGGTATTTTGTGAGGATGATGTTTACAATCTGCGAAGTCTTTAGGTTGGTATTTTGTGAGGATGATGTTTACAATCTGGGAAGTCTTTAGGTTGGTATTTTGTGAGGATGATGTTTACAATCTGGGAAGTCTTTAGGTTGGTATTTTTTGAGGATGATGTTTACAATCTGCGAAGTCTTTAGGTTGATGTGTTGTGAGGATGATGTTTACAATCTGCGAAGTCTTTAGGTTGATGTGTTGTGAGGATGATGTTTACAATCTGGGAAGTGTTTAAGGTTGGTATTTTGTGAGGATAATGTTTACAATCTGGGAAGTGTTTAAGGTTGGTATTTTGTGAGGATTATGTTTACAATCTGGGAAGTGTTTAAGGTTGGTATTTTATGAGGATGATGTTTACAATCTGGGAAGTCTTTAGGTTGATGTGTTGTGAGGATGATGTTTACAATCTGCGAAGTCTTTAGGTTGATGTGTTGTGAGGATGATGTTTACAATCTGGGAAGTGTTTAAGGTTGGTATTTTGTGAGGATGATGTTTACAATCTGGGAAGTGTTTAAGGTTGGTATTTTGTGAGGATGATGTTTACAATCTGCGAAGTCTTTAGGTTGATGTGTTGTGAGGATGATGTTTACAATCTGGGAAGTGTTTAAGGTTGGTATTTTGTGAGGATGATGTTTACAATCTGGGAAGTGTTTAAGGTTGGTATTTTGTGAGGATGATGTTTACAATCTGGGAAGTGTTTAAGGTTGGTATTTTGTGAGGATGATGTTTACAATCTGGGAAGTGTTTAAGGTTGGTATTTTGTGAGGATGATGTTTACAATCTGGGAAGTGTTTAAGGTTGGTATTTTGTGAGGATGATGTTTACAATCTGGGAAATGTTTAATGTTGGTATTTTGTGAGGATGAAGTTTACAATCTGGGAAGTGTTTAAGGTTGGTATTTTGTGAGGATGATGTTTACAATCTGGGAAGTGTTTAAGGTTGGTATTTTGTGAGGATGATGTTTACAATCTGGGAAATGTTTAAGGTTGGTATTTTGTGAGGATGATGTTTACAATCTGGGAAGTGTTTAAGGTTGGTATTTTGTGAGGATGATGTTTACAATCTGGGAAGTGTTTAAGGTTGGTATTTTGTGAGGATGATGTTTACAATCTGGGAAGTGTTTAAGGTTGGTATTTTGTGAGAATGATGTTTACAATCTGCGAAGTCTTTAGGTTGATGTGTTGTAAGGATGATGTTTACAATCTGCGAAGTCTTTAGGTTGATGTGTTGTGAGGATGATGTTTACAGTCTGCGAAGTCTTTAGGTTGATGTGTTGTGAGGATGATGTTTACAATCTGGGAAGTCTTTAGGTTGATGTGTTGTGAGGATGATGTTTACAATCTGCGAAGTCTTTAGGTTGATGTGTTGTGAGGATGATGTTTACAATCTGGGAAGTCTTTAGGTTGATGTGTTGTGAGGATGATGTTTACAGTCTGCAAAGTCTTTAGGTTGATGTGTTGTGAGGATGGTGTTTACAATCTGGGAAGTCTTTAGGTTGATGTGTTGTGAGGATGATGTTTACAGTCTGCGAAGTCTTTAGGTTGATGTGTTGTGAGGATGATGTTTACAATCTGCGAAGTCTTTAGGTTGATGTGTTGTGAGGATGATGTTTACAATCTGCGAAGTCTTTAGGTTGATGTGTTGTGAGGATGATGTTTACAATCTGGGAAGTCTTTAGGTTGATGTGTTGTGAGGATGATGTTTACAATCTGCGAAGTCTTTAGGTTGATGTGTTGTGAGGATGATGTTTACAATCTGGGAAGTCTTTAGGTTGATGTGTTGTGAGGATGATGTTTACAATCTGGGAAGTCTTTAGGTTGATGTGTTGTGAGGATGATGTTTACAGTCTGCGAAGTCTTTAGGTTGATGTGTTGTGAGGATGATGTTTACAATCTGGGAAGTCTTTAGGTTGATGTGTTGTGAGGATGATGTTTACAATCTGCGAAGTCTTTAGGTTGATGTGTTGTGAGGATGATGTTTACAATCTGCGAAGTCTTTAGGTTGATGTGTTGTGAGGATGATGTTTACAATCTGGGAAGTCTTTAGGTTGATGTGTTGTGAGGATGATGTTTACAATCTGGGAAGTCTTTAGGTTGATGTGTTGTGAGGATGATGTTTACAATCTGGGAAGTCTTTAGGTTGATGTGTTGTGAGGATGATGTTTACAATCTGCGAAGTCTTTAGGTTGATGTGTTGTGAGGATGATGTTTACAATCTGGGAAGTCTTTAGGTTGATGTGTTGTGAGGATGATGTTTACAATCTGGGAAGTCTTTAGGTTGATGTGTTGTGAGGATGATGTTTACAATCTGGGAAGTCTTTAGGTTGATGTGTTGTGAGGATGATGTTTACAATCTGGGAAGTCTTTAGGTTGATGTGTTGTGAGGATGATGTTTACAATCTGCGAAGTCTTTAGGTTGATGTGTTGTGAGGATGATGTTTACAATCTGCGAAGTCTTTAGGTTGATGTGTTGTGAGGATGATGTTTACAATCTGGGAAGTCTTTAGGTTGATGTGTTGTGAGGATGATGTTTACAATCTGCGAAGTCTTTAGGTTGATGTGTTGTGAGGATGATGTTTACAATCTGCGAAGTCTTTAGGTTGATGTGTTGTGAGGATGATGTTTACAATCTGGGAAGTGTTTAGGTTGATGTGTTGTGAGGATGATGTTTACAATCTGGGAAGTGTTTAGGTTGATGTGTTGTGAGGATGATGTTTACAATCTGCGAAGTCTTTAGGTTGATGTGTTGTGAGGATGATGTTTACAATCTGGGAAGTCTTTAGGTTGATGTGTTGTGAGGATGATGTTTACAATCTGGGAAGTCTTTAGGTTGATGTGTTGTGAGGATGATGTTTACAATCTGGGAAGTCTTTAGGTTGATGTGTTGTGAGGATGATGTTTACAATCTGCGAAGTCTTTAGGTTGATGTGTTGTGAGGATGATGTTTACTATCTGGGAAGTCTTTAGGTTGATGTGTTGTGAGGATGATGTTTACAATCTGGGAAGTCTTTAGGTTGATGTGTTGTGAGGATGATGTTTACAGTCTGCGAAGTCTTTAGGTTGATGTGTTGTGAGGATGATGTTTACAATCTGCGAAGTCTTTAGGTTGATGTGTTGTGAGGATGATGTTTACAATCTGCGAAGTCTTTAGGTTGATGTGTTGTGAGGATAGTGTTTACAATCTGGGAAGTGTTTAAGGTTGGTATTTTGTGAGGATGATGTTTACAATCTGGGAAGTGTTTAAGGTTGGTATTTTGTGAGAATGATGTTTACAATCTGCGAAGTCTTTAGGTTGATGTGTTGTGAGGATGATGTTTACAATCTGCGAAGTCTTTAGGTTGATGTGTTGTGAGGATGATGTTTACAATCTGGGAAGTGTTTAAGGTTGGTATTTTGTGAGGATGATGTTTACAATCTGGGAAGTGTTTAAGGTTGGTATTTTGTGAGAATGATGTTTACAATCTGCGAAGTCTTTAGGTTGATGTGTTGTGAGGATGATGTTTACAATCTGCGAAGTCTTTAGGTTGATGTGTTGTGAGGATGATGTTTACAATCTGGGAAGTCTTTAGGTTGATGTGTTGTGAGGATGATGTTTACAATCTGGGAAGTCTTTAGGTTGATGTGTTGTGAGGATGATGTTTACAATCTGGGAAGTCTTTAGGTTGATGTATTTTGAGGATGATGTTTACAATCTGGGAAGTCTTAAGGTTGGTATTTTGTGAGGATGATGTTTACAGTCTGCGAAGTCTTTAGGTTGGTATTTTGTGAGGATGATGTTTACAATCTGGGAAGTCTTTAGGTTGGTATTTTGTGAGGATGATGTTTACAGTCTGCGAAGTCTTTAGGTTGGTATTTTGTGAGGATGATGTTTACAATCTGCGAAGTCTTTAGGTTGATGTGTTGTGAGGATGATGTTTACAATCTGCGAAGTCTTTAGGTTGATGTGTTGTGAGGATGATGTTTACAATCTGGGAAGTCTTTAGGTTGATGTGTTGTGAGGATGATGTTTACAATCTGCGAAGTCTTTAGGTTGATGTGTTGTGAGGATGATGTTTACAATCTGCGAAGTCTTTAGGTTGATGTGTTGTGAGGATGATGTTTACAGTCTGCGAAGTCTTTAGTTTGATGTGTTGTGAGGGTGGTGTTTACAATCTGGGAAGTCTTTAGGTTGATGTGTTGTGAGGATGATGTTTACAATCTGGGAAGTCTTTAGGTTGATGTGTTGTGAGGATGATGTTTACAATCTGGGAAGTCTTTAGGTTGATGTGTTGTGAGGATGATGTTTACAATCTGGGAAGTCTTTAGGTTGATGTGTTGTGAGGATGATGTTTACAATCTGGGAAGTCTTTAGGTTGATGTGTTGTGAGGATGATGTTTACAATCTGGGAAGTCTTTAGGTTCATGTGTTGTGAGGATGATGTTTACAATCTGCGAAGTCTTTAGGTTGATGTGTTGTGAGGATGATGTTTACAGTCTGCGAAGTCTTTAGGTTGATGTGTTGTGAGGGTGGTGTTTACAATCTGGGAAGTCTTTAGGTTGATGTGTTGTGAGGATGATGTTTACAATCTGGGAAGTCTTTAGGTTGATGTGTTGTGAGGATGATGTTTACAATCTGGGAAGTCTTTAGGTTGATGTGTTGTGAGGATGATGTTTACAATCTGGGAAGTCTTTAGGTTGATGTGTTGTGAGGATGATGTTTACAATCTGGGAAGTCTTTAGGTTGATGTGTTGTGAGGATGATGTTTACAATCTGGGAAGTCTTTAGGTTGATGTGTTGTGAGGATGATGTTTACAATCTGCGAAGTCTTTAGGTTGATGTGTTGTGAGGATGATGTTTACAATCTGGGAAGTCTTTAGGTTGATGTGTTGTGAGGATGATGTTTACAATCTGGGAAGTCTTTAGGTTGATGTGTTGTGAGGATGATGTTTACAATCTGCGAAGTCTTTAGGTTGATGTGTTGTGAGGATGATGTTTACAATCTGGGAAGTCTTTAGGTTGATGTGTTGTGAGGATGATGTTTACAATCTGGGAAGTCTTTAGGTTGATGTGTTGTGAGGATGATGTTTACAATCTGGGAAGTCTTTAGGTTGATGTGTTGTGAGGATGATGTTTACAATCTGGGAAGACTTTAGGTTGATGTGTTGTGAGGATGATGTTTACAGTCTGCGAAGTCTTTAGGTTGATGTGTTGTGAGGATGATGTTTACAATCTGGGAAGTCTTTAGGCTGATGTGTTGTGAGGATGATGTTTACAATCTGCGAAGTCTTTAGGTTGATGTGTTGTGAGGATGATGTTTACAATCTGGGAAGTGTTTAAGGTTGGTATTTTGTGAAGATGATGTTTACAATCTGGGAAGTGTTTAAGGTTGGTATTTTGTGAGGATGATGTTTACAATCTGGGAAGTGTTTAAGGTTGGTATTTTGTGAGGATGATGTTTACAATCTGGGAAGTGTTTAAGGTTGGTATTTTGTGAGGATGATGTTTACAATCTGGGAAATGTTTAAGGTTGGTATTTTGTGAGGATGATGTTTACAATCTGGGAAGTGTTTAAGGTTGGTATTTTGTGAGGATGATGTTTACAATCTGGGAAGTGTTTAAGGTTGGTATTTTGTGAGGATGATGTTTACAATCTGGGAAGTGTTTAAGGTTGGTATTTTGTGAGGATGATGTTTACAATCTGGGAAATGTTTAAGGTTGGTATTTTGTGAGGATGATGTTTACAATCTGGGAAGTGTTTAAGGTTGGTATTTTGTGAGGATGATGTTTATAATCTGGGAAGTGTTTAAGGTTGGTATTTTGTGAGGATGATGTTTATAATCTGCGAAGTCTTTAGGTTGATGTGTTGTGAGGATAGTGTTTACAATCTGGGAAGTGTTTAGGTTGATGTGTTGTGAGGATAGTGTTTACAATCTGAGAAATGTTTAGGTTGATGTTTAGTCGTGAAAGCTCATCAAACCTAGGAAACTGACCTGACTCCATTAACACACACTTCGACAAGTCTCTTGAAAGCGTAAGTTTTTCTCTGTCTGGCAATGCTTTGTTTCTCCGACAGACCAAACAGATTGAGAATTATAACAGATACCACTGAGTTCAAGGATTATCCAGTTTGCTTTACAGATCACGGATATCGAGACATATGTCGAACAAGTAGCGTGCATAGAACTAGTCCAAACCGGGAAACATTGACGTTGTAAGTCTGATGTCTCTGTGAGCTGAGTGGAGTTCAGCGCACACCAGACTGCGGTAACACCTCCAGTGGTTCTCAACAATTGCTAAGTATGACCGCTAGAGATGTTTGGGTACAAGAAACAAATTTCCTGTTCCAAACTCTAGAGAGAAATAAAAATAATAAAATCAGGCACATAGGCACACAGATTGACAGAAACCCACTTAGGACAAAGAGAATCAGAGAATGAGAGAGAAATGAGAGGAAAAAAAGTGAGTGTAGAAGTGTGGGGGGGTGGAAGAAAAAGAGAGAAAGAGAGAGATAACGAGAGAAAGTGTGTGAGAGAGAGAGAGAGAGAGAGAGAGAGAGAGAGAGAGAGAGAGAGAGAGAGAGAGAGAGAGAGAGAGAGAGAGAGAGAGAGAGAGAGAGAGAGAGGTAGTGGAGAAAGAAACAGAGGGCGCGCAGAAAAACACAAAGATATTTGGAAGATGATCAATGGGAACAATGCGCTCAAAATTGGATGCACAAGAAATAGAATTTAACAAACCAAGTGAAAATGATTGAGTATTTTCGTTTTGGGTTTTGATGTGGCCAGTGCGAAGAAAACTGCCTCTCACTCTCACTCTCTCTCTCTCTCTCTCTCTCTCTCTCTCTCTCTCTCGCTCTCTCCCCCTCTCTTTCTCTATCTATCTCTCTCTTTCACCCTCTTTATTTCTCTCTCCCTCCCTCTCTCTCTTTCCCTCGCTCCCTCACTCTCCCCCTCCCCTCCCTCCTCTCTCTCTCTCTCTCTCTCTCTCTCTCTCCAACCAACACCACACTGATCCGGACAGGCACGCTATACTACGTGGCAGCAGCTCCTACCGGGGGTGGGGGTGGGGATGGGTGTGGCGAGAGGACAATCCATCCCCTGAAGAAGCTCTGTAATTTCTCTCAGTCTTGTTTACGGGTTTGACCTTCTTGGTTAGGGACAGTCCTTGTGGCGTTATTGGGAGCAGAAATGAGGAAGAAACGTTTTCTATAGAAAGATACGGTAAGAAAGAGGAGTTTAGAAAGATATAGAAAAAGAAGAGAGAGAGAGGGAGGTAGAGAGAGAGAGAGAGAGAGAGAGAGAGAGTTGGGTGGAGACGCAATACGATTGCCTAGGCAACCCATTCATGCCCCATGGAGTATACCGCTTCACCCAGTGTTACGCAGCAGGTAAGGATCAGTCTGAAATTCGAAGCTGATATACTCCGTCGCTTCTGAAAAACCTGGCCTGGGCTTCTAGACAGCAGCTCAGGGGGTGGAGGTCTGACGGAGCCAGAATGCCGGAAGAAGTCACCTGGTTACCATGTTGACGTTCAAGAGGGGGGGGCTGGTGGAAGTTTTTTAGAGGCCGATAATTTATAAATGGAATACATAAAGAGGGAACAAATTCAACCAACTCATCATATTATGTGGCGGTCAATCAAGCCAGGTGCAAGCTTCTCATGTGACTGGAGGCGAGGATGACCATCATCAAGCTCAGCTGGAGAAGGCTGAAACTTGAACCAGCTGAAAAAAGCCACAAGGAGCATCGGTTGAAATCCACGGATTCCTGACTGCATAAACTCGAGAGTTTCTGTAGATCGACGAGTGGCGTGAAGTCAAATTGAACGAGAGCAGAATCGAGAGTTTCTGCAGATCGGCGTGTGGCGCGAAGTCAAATTGAACAAGAGCAGAATCGAGAGTTTCTGCAGATCGACGTGTGGCGTGAAGTCAAAATGAACAAGAGCAGAATCGAGAGTTTCTGCAGATCGACGTGTGGCGCGAAGTCAAAATGAACAAGAGCAGAATCGAGAGTTTCTGCAGATCGACGTGTGGCGTGAAGTCAAAATGAACAAGAGCAGAATCGATAGGGGACACCCGGTCGTTCACAACAGAAGCCGAAACGAACCGATGTCCAGGGAATACTATCACTTAACATACACAAAGCTGCGTGAAGGAGAAGAATTATAGGAGGATCACCATCACCCATGTATATCAGGTACCCTGTACACAAGAAGGAAGTGAAAACCAAGTTCATTGGCGTGTATTTGGTTTTAGAGGTCGTTACAAAATAGGTAGAACTCACACTTTACATACAGTCACACAGTTTGAGCTTACAATGAAAGCTCTGAAAGAGAGAGAGAGAGAGAGAGAGAGAGAGAGAGAGAGAGAGAGAGAGAGAGAGAGAGAGAGAGAGAGAGAGAGACAGACAGACAGACAGACAGACAGATAGACAGGCAGACCAGACAGACAGACTGAGAAAGAGAGAGAAGAGACATCAGAAATTGGGGGAGGGGGGGGGGTGTTAAAAAACGCATACCATTTTAGTATGAAATAAATAGCTGTAAAGCTCTGTCTCGGTTAAAGCAAAACAGAGTCATACAAAAGCCCTAAGACACCGCAAAATATATGAAAACTGATGCCTAAATTCGTTTTAAGCCAAATTGTCCTTACTTGGAAGAAACCCAGAATTCATATTTCAGTTTCCTCTACTGGCTGTTTTTCCTGTCAGTTTCCTCCACTGGCTGTTTCTACTATCAGTTTCCTCTACTGGCTGTTTTTCATGTCATTTTCCTCCACTGGCTGTTTCTACTATCAGTTTCCTCCACTGGCTGTTTCTACTATCAGTTTCCTCTACTGGCTGTTTTTCATGTCAGTTTCCTCCACTGGCTGTTTCTACTATCAGTTTCCTCCACTGGCTGTTTCTCGTGTAATTTTCCTCCACTGGCTGTTTCTCCTGTCAGTTTCCTCCACTGGCTGTTTCTCCTGTCAGTTTCCACTACTGTCTGTTTCTCGTAATAGTTTCCTCCACTGGCTGTTTCTCCTAATAGTTTTCTCGGCTAGCTGTTTCTCCGGTCAGTTTCCTCCACTGACTGTTTCTCCTGTCAGTTTCCACTACTGTCTGTTTCTCGTAATAGTTTCCTCCACTGGCTGTTTCTCCTAATAGTTTTCTCGGCTAGCTGTTTCTCCGGTCAGTTTCCTCCACTGGCTGTTTCTCCTAATAGTTTTCTCGGCTAGCTGTTTCTCCTGTCAGTTTCCTCCACTGGCTGTTTCTCCTAATAGTTTTCTCGGCTGGCTGTTTCTTCCCCCGTGTGGCCCTGAAGGAGCTGGTCTCGTGCTGCCCCAAACCGCGCACCGACAACCATGGCGGCGTGAGAAGGGCAGGACGAGTGTTTATTACCAAACGAAACCGATAAGATGTGAGTACCGTTAGTGGTAGGACCAGGCTCCCTCGTCCAGCCGTGGCGGGAAACTACAATCCCCAGTCGAGAGGAAAGGGAAGCAACAGTCTAGAGTGCATGCCACTGTGACATACGATAGGCGACAGGCGTGGAGGCTGACAGAAAACACGGAAGCTTAATGACCCAACGTTTGATTTACGTGGAACATTCTGGTGGGCTTGAGGGACAGATTCCATGAAGAAAGGGGACAAAAGCTTGGTAAGAAAGTATGGTGCAATATAACTGACAGAGAAAGAAAGGGAGTGAGAGGTAAATAGAAAAGCAGGAGGGAAAAGGAGATGAAAGAGAGAGAGAGACACACACACACACAGAGCGAGAGGGAGAGAAAGACAGAGAGAGACTGACAGACAGACTGACAAACAGAGATACAGAGACAGGCAGACGGACAGGCAGACAGACAGAGAGCTGAGAGAGAGGCAGACAGAGAAAAAGAAACAGAGAGATAGATAGATTGATAGATGATGAGAGAGAGACAGAGACAGAGGGAGGTAGGAACATATCTGCACTGTTAATCTCGTCAAATTAAAGCTGGTGCGAGGTGCAGAGGACAAGAATGAAAGTTATCTCGAGTCTCTTGAACCGGCTGTCCGTATCTCTGGCTCCGGAATTCTCCCATTGTGAGGTTGGGAGATTGGGAGAGGGCTCAACACAACATCGGAACACAGAGAGATAGACAGAGAGAGAGAGAGAGAGAGAGAGAGAGAGAGAGAGAGAGAGAGAGAGAGAGAGAGAGAGTGGGGTGGAAACAAAGGGAATTGGAACATTGGATGATATAGGTTAGTTGAAAGGGAAGGAGTGTGACATAGTGGTAACAAATAAAAAGTGTGTGTATGAGAGAGAGAGAGAGAGAGAGAGAGAGAGAGAGAGAGAGAGAGAGAGAGAGAGAGAGAGAGTGGGGTGGAAACAAAGGGAATTGGAACATTGGATGATATAGGTTAGTTGAAAGGGAAGGAGTGTGACATAGTGGTAACAAATATAAAGAGTGTGTATGAGAGAGAGAGAGAGAGAGAGAGAGAGAGAGAGAGAGAGAGAGAGAGAGAGAGAGAGAGAGAGAGAGAGAGAGAGTGGGGTGGAAACAAAGGGAATTGGAACATTGGATGATATAGGTTAGTTGAAAGGGAAGGAGTGTGACATAGTGGTAACAAATAAAAAGAGTGTGTATGAGAGAGAGAGAGAGAGAGAGAGAGAGAGAGAGAGAGAGAGAGAGAGAGAGAGAGAGTGAGGTAGACAGACAGACAGACAGATAGACAGACAGAGAGAGAAAGAGAGAGACACACACAAATAGAGAGAGAGAGAGGAAAAAAAAATGTAGGGATAGAGATAGAGGGGAGTGAGGAAAGAAAAAGAGTTAAATTAAAACTGACAGACTGAACAAAACATAGACAGAGTTGCCCAGTGTTTGAGAGGAACACTGACAAATCGAGGCATGAGTGAGAGAATAGCGTGGGCCTCGAGCTGTCTAGCCCCACCCACATGGCCAGCCCACCAGTCTGTACGACAGTGAGTCCGATAACCTGAAATAATTTCTTAATCCTGAGCCTGTCACTGGAGCTCGGGGCAAATGAGCAGAGCTAGCGTTTGGTCTCCCCTCCCCGTCCCTCCCCTCCCTGGAGAGAGAGAGAGAGAGAGAGAGAGAGAGAGAGAGAGACAGAGAGACAGAGAGACAGAGAGAGACAGAGAGACAGAGAAACAGAGAGAGAGAGACAGAGAGACAGACAGACAGAGAGAGAGAGACAGAGAGACAGACAGACAGACAGAGAGAGAGAGAGAGAGAGAGAGAGAGAGAGAGAGAGAGAGTAAGAGAGAGAGACAAGCCCGACTCAGAGTTTCCAGTAGACCAAATCACCTGACAGAGACCGAGCCGCACAGATACAGATAAGACAAGGACACAGGAGAAAAGAGACAGGCAAAGTGAACGAAATAAAACAAACCAGAGTGATATTGAGGAAAATGAAAGAAATTAATGAAAAAAAAAAAAATAAAAGTGATACAGAGAGAGAAAGAGAGAGACATAGATAGATACATAGAGGGAGAGAAAGAGAGAGAGAGAGATTTATTCACACCCCTTTAAAAAATGAGTGATTTGGCTGCAACAACCTAAACTGAGATCAACTGACCGTTGCTACAGTACTGAGATATTGCTTGCTTATTGCCGTGTCGCATCCCAGTTCACCGTCTGTGACGCTTCGGCAGCTTTCTCTATCCTCGCAGAGAGTTCTCTCCACTGCTTCCTGTCCTTTGCGAGCTCAGTGATTTTGACCAGATCATCGGTTGAATGGAGTCTAAAATGGTCAATTAGTCCTAGATCTCTGTTCAGTACGATTGGGAGAGTTGTTGTCGGCCGTCCTCTTAGTTTGTGGCCATATTGGATGAAGTAGGCTCTTGTTGCTCTGTTGGCAGGGATGTCGCTGTCTCTACGAAGAATATGCCCAAAGAGGTTCCACCGGGCTTTTAGAATTTGCAGCGAGAGGGGCTTTTCCTGGCATTTTTTATACAGTGACTTAATTGTGATTTTTACTGGAAATTTAATGTTTAGGACCTTTTTCAGTTGTTTTCGGTGGAAAGCGTTTATTTTCTCTTCTTCGGTGAGAGTCAGTGCCCATGTGCTACAGTTGTATAGTAGTATGGATTTCACAAGGGACTTATAAAGTTGTATTTTGGTTGTGGTTTTGAGTTTATTTCCTTTCATCCACACGTGGTAAAGCTTGTTGAGGGCTGCGGTGGAGAGCTGTTTTCTCCTTTCTACATCCTCGAGATCACCAATGAGTGAGCCCACTTTCTTTGCGTTTTTCCAGTCTTCCTCGTTTTTTGAAAGAGCTATGAATTCTGTTTTGTCTGTGTTTACTTTTAGTTGGTACTTATGTAGCGTTTCTTGGATTTCGTTGATGTTAACGTAGTCCTGTCCGATAAAATCCACGTCGTCTGCGTAAGCTATCTCGTTTGGAATTTCTTTTTCATATTTCACTATTGGTCTGGGTAGTGTGGTTCTGACCTCCTTCAGAGCGTGTTCTAGATAGACAATAAAAAGGACTGGACTAAGGCTATCTCCTTGGGGAGTCCCGACATTGCTTATAAATGTATTTGTTTTTGTGGCGCCATTGATTCTTGTTTTTATTTTTGTATTGCTCAAAAGAAAGCGTATTATTCTCAGCTCATCTTCGTTTACGATTGTTGCGATTATGTTGAGCAGTTGGTTTCTATCTATTGTGTCAAAGGCCGCACTCATGTCAATCCCTGAAATTTTTATGATGACATCTTCTTTCAGTGTTTTTGCGGCCAATCATTTGTGGGTCCAGACAACATCTGCCGTGCTACGGTCTGGGCGGAATCCACTTTGACTCTTCGATAGGTATTCTTCTACAAAGGGTCTTATCCTGTTCAAAGTGATGATTGACAAGGCTTTGCGTAATGAGTTGAGTAGGGTTATCGGTCGCAAGTTATTTGGGGGACCTTTCTTTTTGCCTGGTTTACGGAGATATTATATTTATATTTATATATATATATATATATATATATATATATATATATATATATATATATATACATATACACACACACATATATACCGGAAACAGAACGAGATCCAAAGCCTATCCACCCCATAGCGACCTCACTTGATTCAGGTAAGATTTCAATATGCGGGTTGAACAAAACTTTGAACTGATGGATGCATGGAATTTCTTCATGGACGTGTGTTGGCGCGTCCTGAAGCAGGGTTTAGCTGATGGGACAATACCCCAACCACATACCACGTTGTCGTTTTGAACAGTTAAAAAATACTGTCCTTGCGGTGCGTATGCGTTTCAAAACAAGAATGAGGCAAGGTTCCCCACCTCAATACACGGCATGTGAAAAATAGTCACGCAGACAACGACATGTCATTTGAGAAAATAGCATCAAAACATGGTATTTGAGAAAATAGCATCAAGCTCAAAACGTGGTATTTGAGAAAATGGCATCAAGCTCAAAACGTGGTATTTGAGAAAATAGCATCAACCTCAAAACGTGGTATTTGAGAAAATAGCATCAAGCTCAAAACGTGGTATTTGAGAAAATAGCATCAAGCTCTAAACGTGGTGTTTAAGAAAATAGCATCAAGCTCAAAATGTGGTATTTGAGAAACGTCCATCGTGGTGTTGACCACAGAGTCCAAAGCTTCAAATACGATAAAAAACATTTCTGAGCCAAATGTTGCTGTTCAACTGTAAGCAATCTTGATCGAAAGCTTCAAATACGATAAAAGACATTTCTGAGCCAAATGTTGCTGTTCAACTGTAAGCAATCTGTATCCAAAGCTTCAAATATGATAAAAGACATTTCTGAGCCAAATGTTGCTGTTCAACTGTAAGCAATCTGGATCCAAAGCTTCAAATATGATAAAAGATATTTCTGAGCCAAATGTTGCTGTACAACTGTAGGCAATCTGAATCCAAAGCTTCAAATATGGTAAAAGACATTTCTGAGCCAAATGTTGCTGTACAACTGTAGGCAATCTGAATCCAAAGCTTCAAATACGATAAAAGATATTTCTGAGCCAAATGTTGCTGTACAACTGTAGGCAATCTGAATCCAAAGCTTCAAATATGGTAAAAGACATTTCTGAGCCAAATGTTGCTGTACAACTGTAGGCAATCTGAATCCAAAGCTTCAAATATGATAAAAGATATTTCTGAGCCAAATGTTGCTGTACAACAGTAGGCAATCTGGATCCAAAGCTTCAAATATGATAAAAGATATTTCTATGCAAATGTTGCTGTTCAACTGTAGAAAATATAGATCAGTTTCAAATATGATAAAAGATATTTCTGAGCCAAATGTTGCTGTACAACTGTAGGCAATCTGGATCCAAAGCTTCAAATACGATAAAAGATTTTTCTATGCAAATGTTGCTGTTCAACTGTAGAAAATATGGATCAGCTTCAAATATGGTAAAAGATATTTCTGAGCCAAATGTTGCTGTACAACTGTAGGCAATCTGGATCCAAAGCTTCAAATATGATAAAAGATATTTCTGAGCCAAATGTTGCTGTTCAACTATAGACAATCTGGATCAGCTTCAAATATGATAAAAGATATTTCTGAGCCAAATGTTGCTGTTCAACTGTAGAAAATATGGATCAGCTTCAAATATGGTAAAAGATATTTGTGAGCCAAATGTTGCTGTTCAACTGCAGGCAATCTGGATCAAAGCTTCAAATATGATAAAAGACACTTCTGAGCCAAATGTTGCTGTACAACTGTAGGCAATCTACATCCAAAGCTTCAAATATGATAAAAGATATTCTAGGCAAATGTTGCTGTTCAACTGTAGAAAATATAGATCAGTTTCAAATATGATAAAAGATATTTCTGAGCCAAATGTTGCTGTTCAACTGTAGAAAATATAGATCAGTTCAAATATGGTAAAAGATATTTCTGAGCCAAATGTTGCTGTTCAACTGTAGGCAATCTGGATCCAAAGCTTCAACTATGATAAAAGATATTCTAGGCAAATGTTGCTGTTCAACTGTAGAAAATATAGATCAGTTCAAATATGGTAAAAGATATTTCTGAGCCAAATGTTGCTGTTCAACTGTAGGCAATCTGGATAGCTGCCAAGTATTATTTAAGATCTTAACTTAATCTGTAAATCCTAATTCTTCGACATCTCGCGAACCGGTTTTGTTTTATTTCTCAGAATGATAAACGGCCCTGGAACTTTCTCAATCAGGATTTACGTCATCATCAGAGCATCATCTGGTGTAGACAGTGGCCGTCTTCCTCCTTTCTCGACACTGACACATCCTTGATGGCCTGATCTGAGCCCTGGTTCTGTCACACGCCTGCGAGGAGAGCGACCAGGCAAACAGTGCATGCTGGTCGCAGAATTGAATTCACCGAACTATTGATTGGTCTTCCCATTTTCCGAGCGTGTGTGTGTAAGAGAGAGAGAGAGAGAGAGAGAGAGAGAGAGAGAGAGAGAGAGAGAGAGAGAGAGAGAGAGAGAGAGAGAGAGAGAGAGGAGATCAGAGAAGGATGGTGTATGTCCTACAGCACCAGTGATAGCTAAAATTCCAGGCAGATCGCGACATTCTATTATTATATGACCGATTGTGTGGGGATCACACATCTCTAGAGTAATTTCTCTCAGCTGCACGTCAATGATTGATCAATCTTGGTTGACTTTATTTCCTCATCACTGAAAACAATTCGAGCATCTTCATTGTCCCTACATTATTTTGCTTTGCTTGCGGCTTTGGTTTGAGTATCAAATATCAAGGAGTTGTGTCCTTGTTATCTTTCAAACTGTCAGTCTCATGCGAGATGGTTTTCAGCTGATATTGGTTTACGTCAATTTATAGAGTTCTTTTTTCCCTTAACCACCACCGTTTGCCACTTCTGTCGATAGACCAGAGCACCAGACACAGTGACAAGCTTTAAGACTCCAGGTCAACACCAAAGCCACATACTACCATTTTCTCCCATGAAGACATGTCTTTCCATCAAATTCATAATTTAAGACAACACAAACAATATATCTATTTCACGAAAGATCCTACACCTTATCCCGAGTCCTTCGCCTGTACAGACCTACATCAACATATGTTCGAGTCTGTTTTCCCCTCATTCCAATGTCTCTTCCCTAGGGCTGTCCCTCTTAGTCATACTACCAGGTGTCAGGAGAGATTCATTAACAAATACCGATTTAAAAAAGTAGCGATTTCTTTTACTTTTTAACAGTGACTACTTGCTTCAGCCTCACAGAGCTGGGTCCGGCCAAGGGTTCTAAACTCTGACACTGTGCTTGTTGCGAGGCTAGAAGATAAATTTGGCAGTGAAGGAGGTGAGGGAGAGGAAGAGAGACAGAAATAGACAGTAGAGAAAGAGAGAGGGAGAGAGAGAGAGAAAGAGAGAGAGAGAGAGAGAGAGAGAGAGAGAGAGAGAGAGAGAGAGAGAGAGAGAGAGAGAGATGACAATTAAGGAGAAGAATGAAATAACTTCTCACCTCAGTAGGGACGAGCACTCTTACCATCACTGAAGTGTTGACGCTATGAAGCGATATAAGAAAAATTATTGGAAAACGCTTAACTTCATATTAGGTGTGTCATTAAAGCGTGATAAAGTCACCTGCACGCCAACAAGAGCCAGGTGTGCTGCGGGTCCATTGAAAGCCCGAGTGTTGTGTTAACAGAACGTTAGTTTAGAAACCATATCGCAAATCAAACTATTGGCTTTTCAAATCATCATCCAACATTTAAAAAGACGAAATATAATAAAGACTTTATTTGAAATATAGCGCTGTTACCAAGCTGGTTCCACCAAAGCTTTTTGTTCAGCTGCAACACGGAAAATATTCTGAAAAAAAAAACAGTCGTAAATTTCTCAACTCCTTTTCTGTAAATGTCCAGAGGTGGTAAGTGATAAGAACAGAACTATGTATCCTACATGTAAATGTCCAGAGGTGGTAAGTGATAAGAACAGAACTATGTATCCTACATGTAAATGTCCAGAGGTGGTAAGTGATAAGAACAGAACTATGTATCCTACATGTAAATGTCCAGAGGTGGTAAGTGATAAGAACAGAACTATGTATCCTACATGTAAATGTCCAGAGGTGGTAAGTGATAAGAACAGAACTATGTATCCTACATGTATATTTAAATTCTTCAATACCAGTAATAAACAACGTGAAATCTTCACGAGGCAAATATGTCGCTGTACGTGCACTGTATCGGTTCTCAGCTCTTCTTGGGGAGATTCCCGGTCCCCTGTCTTCATGGCCCGCGGACAGAAAGTATCGTGCTCTCTGCCCTACACCATCCCATCGTTTACTGCGGTAACTATGGCAACGACTTATTTTATCTTGTCCCTCCGGGCCAGCAAATCTCTTAAAACTTAAGAGACTTGAAACTCCACAGAGCTAGAGACCCTGGCCGAGGGCCATGGCAATTAGTCCAGCATGTCCAGTCTCAGGCTGGTCAATGCACCTACCAGTGGCCAGTACTCTGAGACAGCTGACCCTCATGTCTTCCTCTGTTCTCCCTGGAATTGACCAAATCTCTGAACCTCCCTTGGTTTCTCCGTCTTTCTCTTTCCTTTTCCCTTCGCTTAAAACTCGGCCCTACGCGTCAAGCTCTCTTTGTCTTCGTCTATCCTTTATATATATATATATATATATATATATATATATATATATATATATATTTCTATCTCTCTCTGTATCCATTATACATATATACATATGTTTTTTCTCTTTCTATCTCTCTCTGTATCCATTATATATATATATATATATATATATATATATATATACATATGTTTTTTCTCTTTCTATCTCTCTCTGTATCCATTATATATATATATATATATATATATATATATATATATATATATATATATATATATATATATATATATATATATATATCTATTGTACTTCTTCCGTATCGACGAAATTCAGACCAACAAAATTTACGTCGTCAGCGTATGCAATCTCTGTAGGTAGAGTCTTTTCCAGTTCATTGGTCGGTCGTGGCAAGATGGTTCTTACTTCTTTCAGGGCATTCTCTAAATATACTTACATAAATACAATCTACTGGTCAATATAGATAAGACAGAGTTTACAACGTTGTCAAGAGCTGGAACAGAGTATAAAAATACAAAAAAAAGTTGGAACTCTCATAGGCGACGAAGAAGACGTTGAGAGGGGGAAACGACTATCCAATGCAGCACTGACAAAGCTTCTAAATGTCTGGATCAAAGGAGATAAGATTAAAAGAAAGACCAAGCTGAAATTATACAGGTCGCTCGTAAAATCAATATTTGTCTACAACTGCGGCACCTGGGCACTGACAAAATCTGAAGAAGAAAAATTAAATGCATTTCATCGTAAACAGCTAAGGAAAGTTCTCAACATCAAATACCCCGTTAAAATCACAAATTCATCTCTTTACAACAAGTGCGAGGAACACCCCCTTTCTATTTATATACTTGAGAACAGGTGGCGCCTTTTCGGGCACATACTTAGAAGAAATATTGAAATACCTGCTAATAAATCAATGAACAGATATTTCGCCACACACGGAAAAAAGTTTCGGGGCCGCCCTTTAACAACACTACCAGTCGTCCTCAACAAAGACCTATCAAGACTACAAGAAAACACACTACAACTCACAACTAGGGAAGACCTCGAACACCTAAGATGCATCGCCCAGAACAGACAGCAATGGAGAGAACTGTCGACGAGAATCCGAAAAGCTGCCGAAGCGCCCCCGTCGGACGACTGAGACGCGGAAGGCCCTAAGTCAAGTAAGTCATATATCTTTTTCCTCTTTCTATCTCTCTCTCTCTATCCATTATATATATATATATATATATATATATATATATATATATATATATATATATCTTTTTTCTCTTTCTATATCTCTCTCTCTGTGCCTAACTCTTTCTGTCTGTCTCTCTTTCTTTCTCTATCTCTTTCACTCTCTAGCTAACTACCAACCCATATATCGATCTCTCTAACTATCGATCGATCTGTCTATGTATTTATGTTATATACTATCTATCTATCTATCTATCTATCTATCTATCTATCTATAAATCTATCCAACATCTCTCTACCTTTCTGTCGACCCATCCATCTTTCTAGAAACCTTTTTTCTCTTTCATTCAATTTAAAAAATTATGATATTACAAACTTCTCCTCCACCTCCCACTCCCCTTCCACGTCCCCTTAACCTGGCCTTCAACTGATTCCCCATGGTACTCTATGTCTTGCTTCACGCCGCACGCCCTGAAGGCAGGCTTAGCGAGATGAAGCCAAGTTCGAGTCTCACTTATCCTCTGTGCAGACCAGCTCACAGGGTGTTTGACCTTCACCCTGCAATACTAATCTCAACCAGATGGTCTCAAGTTAAAGGACAGAGTTCTGGTCACCCTTGGAACTAGATATGTTTCTCTGTGTCTGGCTTCAAGAATAGAGGCCTTAGCTATAGAGCATCAAACAAGCCTCGTTCGTGGGTAAGAGATGAAACATGACAACATCGTGCTCCGACCCAATCCTTCTATGACGGCGCCTACAAGTTCTTACCCGCACAGGTGTCTACATACTTGAGGGGCGAAAGCTGAAGCTTTTTCGCACCGCCCTATCCGTGGGCAGATGCCCCTGAGATAGACTGGCTGTTGCTATTGTAAAAATTTGAGTTAAGTTTAACTGAACAAAATCGATGCATATATCTTAATAGCTAAAGGTTACCATTGTACATCTCTTTAAATATCATAAACCACCTCTTTTCCAAGTGGCACCGTGAAAAACAAAACAAAAACTCTATTCTGTCTCTAATGTCAAAGCCATTGGGCAGCCAATCGGAATCCCTGATCCAGTGACCTCATTAATTCAGCGACACAATTTACCAATGCGGGACATCTGGACAGCAAACACACAGATACGGGCGCCCATAGAGTATCAGCATTAGTGGAGGGCCGTATGACGTCATGCTCCGGGCTAATAACAAAATCTGGAGCGAAGCGCCCACTGTGCCGTGTGGCAGCCACAGCAAGTTCTAATCAAACCAGCCGAGAGCTAGGAGAGGGCGGGCCGGGGGCGGGAGCGGGGAGGGTGAACTTTGAAAGATTGCCAAGTTGTCCAAGGATCATTATAAAATCAGTTAAATGGCAAAAGAAAAAACCCAAGCTATCCTCTATTCACAATGACATTAATATCATTTTGTAAATCAAACTCAGACCAAGTATCTGCTGGCCGTTGGAGAATGAAAATGTTGTCCAGAAGTGAAGTTATTCCTTGCTTGAACGCAAAAAGCTCCGATACATTAAAAAACCCCCCCCCCCCCCCCCCCCCCCCCCAAAAAAAAAAAAAAAAAAAAAAAAAAAAGGACGTAGGAGAAACAGGCTCTAGAGGCATCCATCAAAGGTAAATTATATCATAAGCCATCGTGTTTCAAGAATTCAAGCAACACTTTAAACATGTAAACCTGATCAACAATCAACCATCACCTAAAAACATGTAAACCTGATCAACAATCAACCATCACCTAAGTGTGAACAATGACTGCCAAGTTATGAGAGACCAGAACACGATTGTGAGCAAAGAACACAAAGTTCGTAGAGACCAGAACACGTGTGTGAACAATGAATACAAAGTAAGTAGAGACAAGAACACGTGTGTGAACTATGAACACAAAGTTAGTATAGACTAGAACACGTGTGTGAACAATGAACACAAAGTAAGTAGAGACAAGAACACGTGTGTGAACTATGAACACAAAGTTAGTACAGACTAGAACACGTGTGTGAACAATGAACACAAAGTTAGTAGAGACCAGAACACGTGTGTGAACTATGAACACAAAGTTAGTAGAGACCAGAACACATGTGTGAACAATGAACACAAAGTTAGGAGAAACCAGATCACGAGTGTGAACAAAAACACCAAGTTAAGATAGAGCAGAACGCGGGTGCGGACAATGATCACCACGCTCAGAGAAACCAGGGCACGGGTGTGAGAAATGAACGCAAAGTTAGTAGAGACCAGACCACGGTTGTGAACAAAAATCCCAAGCTAAGGTGGACCAGAACACGGGTGTAAACAATTACCACCAAGCTATGAGAGACCAGAGCAAGAGTGTGAACAATGAACACAAAGTTAGGAGAGACCAAAACATGGATGTGAGCAATGAACACAAAGTTAGGAGGGACCAGAACACATGTGTAAACAATGTACACCAAGCTAGGAGAGACCAAATTACGAGTGTGAACAAAAACACCAAGCGAAAGAGACCAGAACAAGGGTATAACAATAAACAATAAGTTAGTAGAGACTAGAGCACGAGTGTTTACATTGAACACAAGGTTAAAAGAGACAAGAACACAAGTGTGAAAAATGAACACGACGTTAGGAGAGACTGGTACACTAGTGTGAGCAATGAACACAAAGTTAGGAGAGACAAGAGCACTAGTGTAGTGTGAACAAAGATCACCAATCTACGAAAGACAAGAACACAGGTGTGAACAATGATTAACAACCTCGGAGACACCAGAACACAAGTGTGAACAATGAACAACAACCTCGGACACACCAGAACACAAGTGTGAACAATGAACAACAACCTCGGACACACCAGAACACAAGTGTGAACAATGAACAACAATCTAGGAGAGCAGCTCAGGGAGATGGCTAGAGTCACCGTGTGGCCAGAGTCAGCATATCCTTATTAGAGCAATAACTCAGCCATCTCAGTAATGGCGACCGCAGAGGAAATCAACTCGCTGACCGATGTCTTAATTCAGTTTCGACTGTATAAATGTACCATAACAATAGACAACTCACGCCCAGATAGGGAAAATATTGACAGTCACTGTACACAAGTGGAAGAGCCAATGGAGAAAAGGGTTGACCATGTACGTCATTAACCCAGATCACTGGGTCCATTATACTGAGGTGTTGTCGAGTGCAACAGAAGGTCAAGGTCATTTGTATTTCAGTTTCCATGCCCGATATTCCCATGTAGCTAGTCCGCAGCCAACAAAATATAAGAGAGAAATGTTTCCATAGCCGTTCATATCAGCAGTGTCAAACGTGGAGCGGGAGGGACAGAGGAGAGAGGTAGCTGGAGAGGGGGATCCCCAGTAACGCGCTGTGGAGGATAACTTGGCACGAGGTCTTGTGACTTAGGTGGATCCCTTTACTTTGCTCTATATCGTAGCTGACATGAGAGGTACTGGCAAGCGTCATACTTAGAGGGGAAAATGTTCCATGACTTGCGGTAGAGTGAAAATAGAGGGAGTTATCTGGTGAAGAGACGCACACTTGCGATCATCAAATTTCAATGTCTCAAACACAGAAAGCCTTAACGAGGGAAAAATACGTAGCTTGTGGGTGGGGGAAGGACAGAGACTGAAGGGCACAGTGACAGAAAAAAGATAAAGGGTTAACTGAAGAAAGTTTTAAGAAGGAAAAAAAAAACGGGCAGACTTGTCAAAGAGAGAAATTGTAAGAGAGAGAGAGAGAGAGAGAGAGAGAGAGAGAGAGAGAGAGAGAGAGAGAGAGAGAGAGAGAGAGAGAGAGAGAGAGAGAGAGAGAGAGAGAGATGCATACCACCAGAAGAGAGGGGTAAGGTCAGACAAAATGGCTGACTCACGTGGACAGAGGTAGAGAAAATCACACAATATGAGAGAGAGAGAGAGAGAGAGAGAGAGAGAGAGAGAGAGAGAGAGAGAGAGAGAGAGAGAGAGAGAGAGAGAGAGAGAGAGATGCAGACCACCAGAAGAGGGGGGTAAGGTCAGACAAAGAGGCTGACTCACGTGGACAGAGGTAGAGAAAATCACACAATATGAGAGAGAGAGAGAGAGAGAGAGAGAGAGAGAGAGAGAGAGAGAGAGAGAGAGAGAGAGAGAGAGACAGAGACAGAGACAGACAGAGAGAGACAGAGATAGACTCATGTGAAAAAAAAAATTGGAAAAGAAAGAGTGGCAGACAGATTGATGTATATCTATATGAAGACAAAGATAAAGTTAGAGAAAGAGAGAGAGAGAGAGAGAGAGAGAGAGAGAGAGAGAGAGAGAGAGAGAGAGAGAGAGAGAGAGAGAGAGTAAAGAATAAGGAAGCAGAAACACATACAATATATGCAAATAGGGAGATAGACAGAAACTTTGAAAAAGAGACACAAGTAGCCTTGATGGGGTCCTCGGATGTTGTTTTCTCATAGGTGAAAGGATCAGATATTCGTGAGCGAGGAACAGGCTGTTGCTGCACAGCCTGGCTGTGTCTGGCTCACTAACACACACACACACACACAGGGGACAGTTGGAGACCTGGCCATGAGGGGGGGTCTTCCCTCCACCAGGCGGCGCTCACCACGGCCGAGCGGCTGACCAGATCTCGCGATAGAGAGTTGCTCGCACATTTCTGTTGGTTCCACTCCTGGCGTAGTCGACCAGATCATTCAGATCTGAGCCAACCAGCTAAACCCCAGGTTTGGTTAGAGCCAAGTTAAACTCTCTATGACACTTGTAAAGGGTTAAAATGATGAAAGCCAAATTATCTTTGATGATGCTTGTAAAGTTTAAATTATGAGAGCAATATTACCACTGTATTGTACTTGTAAAAGTGAAAACAACTTTTCTCTTATTTCTTGCTTACGGGTGTAAACAAAAATCAATGAAGCTGTCGCGCTGCACTCACAATGAGCTGATGTTCACGGCCGATAGGCTGCTCACTAAAACCAGCGTGCAGCTTGTGGAGACACAACAGCAGCAGTGTAGAAAATCGGTGAAATAGTTGACCTGTACAGCTCTATCTCACTGTCCATCTCCCTGTATTAATTTATCGCTCTCCATTTCTTCTCTCTATGGCTATCTTTTTATTTCCTCCTTCTCTCTGTCTGTCTATCTTTGCATCTACCAATCTATATTTGTTCACTTCATGTTATTATCTCAGCACGAGTATGTTTGTTTTAGACACCAAGAAAGAAGACAGTGATGACAGGTTCCGCCAGTGATGCCTATGTGCGATCTATTGGTTTAAACGTCCCTACGTGTTCTTAGGAAGTGGATAGAAAGTCAGATATGTAACGCTATTGTGGAAAGTAGAACTGAAATAAATTGAACAGTTGCCTGGGCTGGGAAGGAGTTGAAGGCACAAACATTCTTTGTCAGTGTCACGAGAAACCAGCCCTCTGTTCACCTTGGAGCAACTCGTTACGTATGGCTGTATCCACGCTTGGAAATACGTTGTGGGAACCGTTTATTTTTTACTATGGTTTGTTACGTCTAGAGTCCGCCAAAAATCGCAGCGCTACTCAATTCTTCGTGACAATTTTGTAATTTTGCGACGATGCTGTAAGTGTGAAGCAGTCTGGACAACGAATCATAACATTACTAATGGTTTGATTGACGTGGGCGACGCCCTAAGAAATGGCACAATGAGATATATGACAACGTTTCCTGAGTGCTCAGTGCTAAATGTTTACTCAGTGTGTCTCGGTGTGTGCTCAGAGTGTGTTCAGAGCTCAACGTTTGCTGAGTGCTCAGTGCTTAATGTTTACTCAGTGTGTCTCGGTTTGTGCTCAGTGTATGTTCAGAACTCAATGTTTGCTGAGTGCTCAGAGCTCAATCTTTGCTGAGTGCTAGTGCTTAATGTTTACTCAGTGTGTCTCAGTGAGTCTTCAGTGCTCAATGTTTGCTGAGTGCTCAGAGCTCAGTCTTTGCTGAGTGCTGAGTGCTTAGTGTTTAATGTGTATTCTGTGTGTCTTAGTGTGTGCCAAGTACTCCGAGCTCAGTGAGTGCTCTGTGTGTGTTCAGTGTGTGTTCAGAGCTCAATGTTTGCTGAGTGCTCAGAGCTCAATCTTTGCTGAGTGCTGAGTGCTTAGTGTTTAATGTGTATTCTGTGTGTCTTAGTGTGTGCTCAGTACTCCGTGCTCAGTGAGTGCTCTGTGTGTACTCAGTGCGTGTTCAAAGCTCAGAACTCACGCTGAAGATCATCATTCTGACTCTTGAAATGTTCTCGACTGGAGCGAAGATGAAAGGGCATCATGTTTAAATCTCTTATCGTTTCACATGTGATTCTCAGGCTCGGAGTCTTATACTGAGACAGTATAGTCCACTGTGACCATCACCAGGCCAGACGTGCGACATGACAGACGTCGCTAACATTAATTTGACGCCGGTGAAGCTGTTCGGGAAACTGTAGACGGTCACGTGGGATCCGGGATACTGGTTGCTCTAGACAGTCTAGGCTTTCTTTATTGTTGGCGCTAGAACCTAAGTCTAATCTGGAAAGTCCTCTGGGTATGCGTACGTAATTATGAATGGTAAAGGGGGTAGGGGGGGGGAGTAAAAAAAATTCGAGAATTAATTTTTAAGAAAATAAAACTAAACTAAACTGAGCGACCTAAATTCTGACTGTAGACGATGTGATGAAGGATTTAAGAGTGGAGGTGTGAAGAAAATACGGACATGTCATGTGTTTAGACTCTCTGCCACTCCAACTGACAGAGACAAGAACAACAACAAAACAACAACAACAACAACAACAACAACAACAACAAAATGAAAAAAAAACTAAATCGTGCGAAACAGACTGTTAGAGAATAAAAGTCATTAGCTCTGGAGATCTCATCACTTGAAACAGCTTTAACTAGCCGGACCGAGGGACTCGGGAATGTGATAGTTGAGAACTTCCTCTTTACACTCCTTTATCACTTGTGGAGGAACTGCAGGTCAGAACTAACACAGTAATGATAAACTATAACTAAACCGTTTAGAGGAAGGGGGGGGGACTACAGGTCAGAACTAACACATTAATGATTAACTATAACTAAACCGTTTAGAGGAAGGGGGGGACTACAGGTCAGAACTAACACAGTAATGATAAACTATAACTAAACCGTTTAGAGGAAGGGGGGGGGGACTACAGGTCAGAACTAACACAGTAATGATAAACTATAACTAAACCGTTTAGAGGAAAGGGGGGGGGGGGGGGTGAAATACAGGTCAGAACTAACACAGTAATGATAAACTATAACTAAACCGTTTAGAGAAGGGGGGGGGGTGAAATACAGGTCAGAATTAACACATTAATGATAAACTATAACTAAACCGTTTAGAGAAAGGGGGGGGGGGGGGGTGAAAAACAGGTCAGAACTAACACAGTAATGATAAACTATAACTAAACCGTTTAGAGGAAGGGGGGGGGGGTGAAATACAGGTCAGAATTAACACATTAATGATAAACTATAACTAAACCGTTTAGAGAAAGGGGGGGGGTGAAATACAGGTCAGAACTAACACAGTAATGATAAACTATAACTAAACCGTTTAGAGGAAGGGGTGAAATACAGGTCAGAATTAACACATTAATGATAAACTATAACTAAACCGTTTAGAGGAAAGGGGGGGGGGGGGGTGAAATACAGGTCAGAATTAACACATTAATGATAAACTATAACTAAACCGTTTAGAGGAAAAGGGGGGGGGGTGAAATACAGGTCAGAACTAACACAGTAATGATAAACTATAACTAAACCGTTTAGAAAGGGGGGGGGCGTGGAGGAACTACAGGTTAGAACTAACACATTAATGATTAACTATAACTAAACCGTTTAGAGGAGGAGGATGGAGGAACTACAGGTTAGAACTAACACATTAATGATTAACTATAACTAAACCGTTTAGTGGAGAGGGGGGGGGGAACTACAGGTCAGAACTAACACATTAATTATTAACTATAACTAAACCGTTTAGAGGAAGGGGGGGGGTGAAATACAGGTCAGAACTAACACATTAATGATAAACTATAACTAAACCGTTTAGAGGAACGGGGGGGGGTGAAATACAGGTCAGAAATAACACAGTAATGATAAACTATAACTAAACCGTTTAGAGGAAGGGGGGGGTGAAATACAGGTCAGAATAAACACAAAAATTATAAACTAAAACTAAACCTTTTCGAGGAATGTGGGGGGGGGGGGAAAAACACGTCAGAACAAAAAAAGTAATGATAAACTATAACTAAACCGTTTAGAGGAAGGGGGGGGGTGAAATACAGGTCAGAATTAACACATTAATGATAAACTATAACTAAACCGTTTAGAGGAAAGGGGGTGAAATACAGGTCAGAACTAACACAGTAATGATAAACTATAACTAAACCGTTTAGAGGAAGGGAAGGGGGGGGGGGGGGTGAAATACAGGTCAGAACTAACACAGTAATGATAAACTATAACTAAACCGTTTAGAGGAAAGGGGGGGGGGGTGAAATACAGGTCAGAACTAACACAGTAATGATAAACTATAACTAAACCGTTTAGAGGAAGGGGGGGGGGGTGAACTACAGGTCAGAACTAACACATTAATGATAAACTATAACTAAACCGTTTAGAGAAAAAAAAAGGGGGGGGGGGGTTGGAGGAACTACAGGTTAGAACTAACACATTAATGATAAACCATAACTAAACCAATTATAGGAGGGGGGTAGAGGAACTGCAGGCCTGAACTAACACATTAACTAGAACTAACACATTTAGAGGAGGGGGAGGCAGACTACAGATTAGAACTAACACATTAATGATTTACTATAACTAAACCGTTTAGAGGAGGGGAGGGGGGGGGAAGAGGCAGACTACAGGTCCAGTTTAATTAGATTCTTTATCCGTGCTGTAGAAACATCCATAATTATACAGTTTGCGCTCTTGTAGCGCGGGTATCGCTAACATCTCTAGTGAGGGAATAGTGCAGCATATTCAACAAGTTACGGTCACTGACGCTACCTGGCGGACTGTTTCAGCAGACATTATTGAGAGACCACCGAGATCACTGTTTAGTTCACGGTGTACAGCAACACGTGTACCAACACCCTGGCTGGTGCTGACGAAGGTCGGGACTATGATCACGAGATAGGTAACACGAACAGCAAGGAGAGCAGTGGCGAGGTGGACTCGGTGAGCCAGACACACCTTCAGTTCTATTCGAGACAAATATATGTTGTACACTATGCGCGATTCATTCAAATAAAAATCATCTACAAGATTAGCGAAGTGATTAAAGTGTAAGTTACAATTTGACTTGAAATTGAACGTGAAGGTTGAAATGTGACTTTTGACAGAACGTAAAGGTTGCAATATGACTTTAGATAGAACATGAAGGTTGCAATGTGACTTTAGACAGAATGTGAAGGTTGCAATGTGACTTGAGACAGAACGTGAAGGTGGCAATGTGACTTGAGACAGAATGTGAAGGTGGCAATGTGACTTGAGACAGAACGTGAAGGTGGCAATGTGACTTGAGACAGAATGTGAAGGTGGCAATGTGACTTGAGACAGAAAGTGAAAGTGGCGATGTGACTTTAGACTGGACGTTTAGGTGTCACTCGTCTGTGGCGCGGCATGTAAACTTACCACGAGCAGTGCACAGAGTTCGTCATGTTCTGGGGCTCTCATAGCTTCTTAACAGATTGAAAGCAATCCCGCCTGTGATAAACACTATTGATTTTACATTACAGAATGACATACTGCGCCCCTGGCTCGCGACTCTCATGGCCGAGGTTTGGGGGGTGAGAAAAGATTCACTCAGCGGGATTGAGTGTAATTTTGAAAATAATAAAAAAAATAATAATAATATAGCGTTCCTTCAGGAATGATGTACAAGAACAGACACCCCCCCACACACACACACACCCTGCAAGCCTTAGCCTTTCAAAAACCGATCCCTCGCGACAAACGTCTGTGAAGCTACATTTTTTCATCTCCGCCACATAGTGAAGAGCCTAAACTGAAATGAGATATTTTACATATTCTACACTTTAAAAAATGTGTGTGAAGTTGAAAGAATTTATTTTGTCAGTGGACCTGAAGTTGCAAACCAATAGAAATGTAAGCTTAAGTCTAGAAATATCTTCCTACACAGAAATGCGTGCATTCTTTCCTAATGAATATCATCACGATGCTGATTTCTCTACCCAAAAAGTGGTAATCCTGTTGCTTTTCTCCAATAACTGGTAACCATGTATCTTCTCTCTCAAACACTGGTAACCATGTATCTTCTCTCTCCAATAACTGGTAACCATGTATCTTCTCTCTCCAAACATTAGTAAATATGTATCTTCTCTCCAATAGCTAGTAACCATGTATCTTCTCTCCAATAACTGCTAACAATGTATCTTCTCTCCAATATCTGGTAACCATGTATCTTCTCTCCAATAACTGGTAACTATGTATCTTCTCTCTCAAACACTGGTAACCATGTATCTTCTCTCTCCAATAACTGGTAACCATGTATCTTCTCTCCAATATCTGGTAACCATGTATCTTCTCTCCAATATCTGGTAACCATGTATCTTCTCTCTCCAATAACTAGTAACCATGTATCTTCTCTCCAATATCTGGTAACCATGTATCTTCTCTCTCCAATAACTGGTAACCATGTATCTTCTCTCTCCAATAACTGGTAATCATGTATCTTCTCTCTCCAATAACTGGTAACCATGTATCTTCTCTCTCCAATAACTGGTAACCATGTATCTTCTCTCCAATATCTGGTAACCATGTATCTTCTCTCCAATATCTGGTAACCATGTATCTTCTCTCCAATATCTGGTAACCATGTATCTTCTCTCCAATATCTGGTAACCATGTATCTTCTCTCCAATATCTGGTAACCATGTATCTTCTCTCCAATATCTGGTAACCATGTATCTTCTCTCCAATATCTGGTAACCATGTATCTTCTCTCCAATATCTGGTAACCATGTATCTTCTCTCCAATATCTGGTAACCATGTATCTTCTCCAATATCTGGTAACCATGTATCTTCTCTCCAATATCTGGTAACCATGTATCTTCTCTCCAATATCTGGTAACCATGTATCTTCTCTCCAATATCTGGTAACCATGTATCTTCTCTCCAATATCTGGTAACCATGTATCTTCTCTCCAATATCTGGTAACCATGTATCTTCTCTCCAATATCTGGTAACCATGTATCTTCTCTCTCAAACACTGGTAACCATGTATCTTCTCTCCAATATCTGGTAACCATGTATCTTCTCTCCAATAACTGCTAACAATGTATCTTCTCTCCAAAAGCTGGTAATCTAGTACCTTCCCTCCAATAACTGTTAACCATTTGTCTTCTCTCCAATAACTGGTAACCATGCTGCTTCTGCTAAACAATTCACTACAGACAGCTCATATTTCAGATGTGGAGAGTATTTGTCACGGATGAGCCGCCCATAGATGATTAGACTGAGGGAGAGCTCGCAACGACTCTAGACCTGGGATACACTCTAAATATAACACATCAAGCACATGGGGCCAAGAACGTCGTGTGGGGTCTTTTACATACAGGGAAAATTACCTACCGGGGAGGTTGTTTTTTTCCTATCATAGAAGAGGTGTTTGCTACAGCTCTCTCTCACGGCAGATGTCGCGCGGAACACTCCACCGATACATTCCCGTGAGACTGACAAATACTAGCGATTCAGTCATGATAATATTAGTTTTCGGAGGCACTGAGGAAAGCCGTAATCTTCAAAATAGTCTGCTTGTGATAAGTCACTGTATTCATAAAAAGTCAATTCGATCTGCTGCAAGTAAAGAAAAGTTAGAGCTGACGGCATTATAGTAGTTAGTGACGTCATCAAAGAAACAAATTTCACAACATTACGAATGAATTACGTACTCCCTCTTAAGAAATATCAAGAGAAGGACTATTGTTTGAACAGCAGCTTCCCCTGTAAGCAAGTGATTTCACAACATCAACAGAACTCGTGCCATGGTGAGAGTAAAATGAAAGCTTACAATACAGAGTTACCTCTAGATAATGCTTACCTCCCTGAAGACTGTGATGAGTATGTCGAAAATAGTGTGTGTGTGTGTGTGTGTGAGGGGAAAAAGGTGTGTGTGGGTGTGTGTGGGGGGGGTCCCTAACCTGTTCCAACCAGAGTATAGAAAAGTTCCATTGGTTCCTGACTCTGCCTTACAGTTACAGATCAGAGTGTGAATCGCATGTGTTTGAGGCCCAGCTGCACTGAGGGGGAGCATGACTTTTAGTTTTAAAAGTGAGTTAGAATAAACATGCATTTTGGTACTCTCTTGTCAAAAACAAAGTATGGAGCAAACAATATTTAATTATGTCTCCCGACTTGTAATAAGGCAAGAATTTCATGATTTTCCTTATCCCATTGGTTTGTTTGGAGACTGACAAGAGGTCAGAAGGAGCAAGTCCCACAAACTGCTATGGTGGGACAGACGCACGGACAGAAGACAGTGCAACCAGTGCCAGGGTTTGGGCTAGTTCGGCTGTCACTGGCAGGAGGGGGGGAGTGGCAAATAAATGAGGGTCCAGCACATCACAGGTGGAGGAACTGGTTCGAAGAAAGAAATTGGCTGGGAGGAAGATTAAAAATTGATAAACACAGCAGAAAAAAAAAGTTTCAAAAAGAGATAGAGAGAGAGAGAAAAAGTGGAGAGAAAGAGAGAGAGAGAGAGAGAGAGAGAGAGAGAGAGAGAGAGAGAGAGAGAGAGAGAGAGAGAGATGGAAAGAGGAAATCTTGAACAGAAAGGAGGGGAAAAAGAGTTACCGAGAGAAATAGAATGTTTGTGGGTGAAAGAGAGAGAAAAAGAGAGGAGAGAGATCTAATTAAGCACTTCATTGTTCTCTCTCCCACAGAGAGTCTATCTCCCTTCGTGAGAACAACAGCGGACCAAGAGGGAGTCCCCTCCAACAGGGACAGAAAACTTCAATTCTAATGAAGGCTTGTCTGAGGATAGGTCGATAAAGTAAAGACAAACACGTGCAGCAGATTCTCACAGGAAGTCTTGAGGAGAAAGGAAGCCATGAGGCTGTCACAGTAGCAGAGCTGAGGGGATTCTGTCACGGTCACAGGGCAGTGAGGAGCGGGTGGAACCAAGAATGTTCTCTGAACTAATGTGTCTGATGTATGTTCAAAGATCGTTACTTATAAGTATAAGTATGAGTATGTATGTGTGTGTATTTGTGTATCCAGTAGTGTTCGCTGTATTAATGTCTGATGTAAGTTACAAGATCGTTGCTTATGAGTGTTCTCTGAAATCATACATCGAGAATGAGTATGTGTGTACCCACAAGTGTTTCCCGAAACCATGTCTGGTCTGATAAAAATTCACGTTCGTTACTTATGAGTACAAGTATGTGTGCGTGTACCCAAGAGTGTTTTCTGAACTGATACTGGCGTAAGTTCAAAGATCGTTATGAGTAAAGCAGGAAACACCGGCAATCGACTCTATTGGACAGGTAGGAAACAAGGCAAGGAAACCCAAGATGTTACCAACCATCCTGGGTTAGTTCAGTTCGCTATCGGTGACTGTTTCTCCGGGAAGACTCACTACACCGGCTATCCTTGGTTAGGTCAGTTCACCACCGGTAGCTGTTTCTCCTGGTGGCCTCACTAGACCGTCTATCCTAGGTTAGGTCAGTTCACCACCGGTAGCTGTTTCTCCTGGTGGCCTCACTAGACCGTCTATCCTAGGTTAGGTCAGTTCACCACCGGTAGCTGTTTCTCCTGGTGGCCTCACTAGACCGTCTATCCTAAGTTAGGTCAGTTCACCACCGGTAGCTGTTTCTCCTGGTGGCCTCACTAGACCGTCTATCCTAGGTTAGGTCAGTTCACCACCGGTAGCTGTTTCTCCTGGTGGCCTCACTAGACCGTCTATCCTAGGTTAGGTCAGTTCACCACCGGTAGCTGTTTCTCCTGGTGGCCTCACTAGACCGTCTATCCTAGGTTAGGTCAGTTCACCACCGGTAGCTGTTTCTCCTGGTGGCCTCACTAGACCGTCTATCCTAGGTTAGGTCAGTTCACCACCGGTAGCTGTTTCTCCTGGTGGCCTCACTAGACCGTCTATCCTAGGTTAGGTCAGTTCACCACCGGTAGCTGTTTCTCCTGGTGGCCTCACTAGATCGTCTATCCTAGGTTAGGTCAGTTCACCACCGGTAGCTGTTTCTCCTGGTGGCCTCACTAGACCGTCTATCCTAAGTTAGGTCAGTTCACCACCGGTAGCTGTTTCTCCTGGTGGCCTCACTAGACCGTCTATCCTAGGTTAGGTCAGTTCACCACAGGTAGCTGTTTCTCCTGGTGGCCTCACTAGACCGTCTATCCTAGGTTAGGTCAGTTCACCACCGGTAGCTGTTTCTCCTGGTGGCCTCACTAGACCGTCTATCCTAGGTTAGGTCAGTTCACCACCGGTAGCTGTTTCTCCTGGTGGCCTCACTAGACCGTCTATCCTAGGTTAGGTCAGTTCACCACCGGTAGCTGTTTCTCCTGGTGGCCTCACTAGATCGTCTATCCTAGGTTAGGTCAGTTCACCACCGGTAGCTGTTTCTCCTGGTGGCCTCACCAGACCGTCTATCCTAGGTTAGGTCAGTTCACTGCCGGTAGCTGTTTCTCCTGGTGGCCTCACTAGACCGTCTATCCTAGGTTAGGTCAGTTCACCACCGGTAGCTGTTTCTCCTGGTGGCCTCACTATACCGTCTATCCTAGGTTAGGTCAGTTCACTGCCGGTAGCTGTTTCTCCTGGTAGACTAACTAGACCGTCTATCCTAGGTTAGGTCACTTCACCATGGTAGCTGTTTCTCCTGGTAGACTCACTATACCGTCTATCCTAGGTTAGGTCAGTTCACTGCCGGTAGCTGTTTCCCCTGGTAGACTAACTAGACCGTCTATCCTAGGTTAGGTCAGTTCACTGCCGGTAGCTGTTTCTCCTGGTAGACTCACTAGACCGTCTATCCTAGGTTAGGTCAGTTCACCACCGGTAGCTGTTTCTCCTGGTAGACTCACTAGACCGTCTATCCTAGGTTAGGTCAGTTCCCCACCGGTAGCTGTTTCTCCCTGAAGACTCGCTAGACCGTCTATCCTAGGTTAGGTCAGTTCCCCACCGGTAGCTGTTTCTCCCTGAAGACTCGCTAGACCGTCTATCCTAGGTTAGGTCAGTTCACTATCGGTAGTTGTTTCTCCCCGAAGACTCGCTAGACCGTCTATCCTAGGTTAGGTCAGTTCCCCACCGGTAGCTGTTTCTCCTGGTAGACTCACTAGACCGTCTATCCTAGGTTAGGTCAGTTCCCCACCGGTAGCTGTTTCTCCTGGTAGACTCACTAGACCGTCTATCCTAGGTTAGGTCAGTTCCCCACCGGTAGCTGTTTCTCTCTGAAGACTCGCTAGACCGTCTATCCTTGGTTAGGTCAGTTCACCACCGGTAGCTGTTTCTCCAGGTGGCCTCACTAGACCGTCTATCCTAAGTTAGTTCAGTTCCCCACCGGTAGCTGTTTCTCCCTGAAGACTCGCTAGACCGTCTATCCTAAGTTAGTTCAGTTCCCCACCGGTAGCTGTTTCTCCCTGAAGACTCGCTAGACCGTCTATCCTAAGTTAGTTCAGTTCCCCACCGGTAGCTGTTTCTCTCTGAAGACTCGCTAGACCGTCTATCCTAAGTTAGTTCAGTTCCCCACCGGTAGCTGTTTCTCCCTGAAGACTCGCTAGACCGTCTATCCTAAGATAGTTCAGTTCCCCACCGGTAGCTGTTTCTCCCTGAAGACTCGCTAGACCGTGGAACGCTAGAAAAGCCAGAGAGTAGCGGAACTGCAGCTGCTCCAATCACTGATTTTCAAAGCGCTCGCGTCCTTGACATAAACTCATGGTTTTGCCATTAAGGTGTCAGGAAATAAAAGAGTCGAAGGATAAAAGCTCAAATGATGTTGCCACTTGGTACCACATGGTGCCACATGGTGTGTTTCAGCTCTCACCAATAAGCGGGTTCGTTCTCAGCCTTGATCCGCTAACTCTGGGAAATAGAGCGAAAGCTCACTTCACTTGTACCGCTGCGCGGAATTTGCGCTTATTTTTTCACACTTTCTGGAATTTTTTCCCTCCTCCTGCTTGGCTCTGAGCCAAGCTTTACTACTACGGCGACTTCTGTTAGTTCTTTTACCTTTGAGTCTTGGCGAGGTGGCCTGAGGACATGCGGGATGGGTCGCCACCGCAAGATACGGTTGAGGGAACACACTGACGGGGGTCCTCATAGATTTTATTTAACAATGTCTGACGGGGGCCTAAATGATTTGGCTCAGAAATGTTTGACGGGGGCTGATAGATTCAATTAAACAATGTCTGACGGCGGTCTTGATAGATTCAACTTAGCCATGTCTGACGGAGGCTTAATACATTTAACTCAAAAATGTCTGACGGAGGCTTAATACATTTAACTCAGAAATGTCTGACGGAGGCCTAATACATTTAACTCAGAAATATCTGACGGGGGTCTGATAGATTTAACTCATAAATGTTTGACGGGAGTCTGATAGATTTAAATCAGGAATGTCTGAAGGGGGGTCTGTGCCCAGCATAGTGATCTGAGATCACTATAATTAAATTCTACAATCAAGAATAGACTCAGATTAATGTAACGAGCTAATTCAGAACGAAAAATAGAAGTAACCATTATCAAAAGCTTAATAAAGCTTGTTCCCTGTGGCTGTGGCTGTGGCAGCGCAATGCTCGGATTGTTCAGTTTTCTTCCTTTCTGTGTGATAAATTGATATATTTTATTTTCTAGCCATTACTGTCCTCCTGACACTTTGCAAATGGAAGGGATTTAACCGCTTAAAGCTTGTTGTTTATCTTTTGACTTATCTTTCCAATTAATTTTAAGCAAAATTTGTTTCCTTTTTTTTGTTCTTTCAAATGCAATTTCTGTGAATTTCGACCAGGCTTCTATGTACAGAGCTGGCTGTTAAAATCTTCTTTTCTTTGCTTTCATATGCTCTAAAGTATGTAGAAATACACAATCCTGTGGGTCTTTGCGCATTCTATCGAGATCCTTGGTGAAAGCCTCGTCTAGTTTGGCACCAACTTCTGTGAAAGCTCTCGCGAAAGTCTAAAACAACAGCCTGGGAACGTTTATTTAAATCCGTTCTCGTTGACGTCATCGTTGTTGATTGTGCGCGATGGGAGGACCGTTGGAGCCGCGCCTGCGCAATCTTCACAGCGCCAGGGCTGGACCTAATTAGCTGGGATCAGACACCATCTCTGGATGTGGATGTGGCAGGGAGGGTTCGAGCTCGGCACAGCCTTGCTGAGAACCCAGCACTCTAGCGACTGAGCCACCAGACAGAAATATCTGGCTGATCAAGATCCTTATACGGGGACACAGAGGCGTTTCTCACAAAGCTCTAATTAACTTTGACGAGCAAATAACAATACGTGGAATTAATAATAATGATGATGATGATGATGATGATCATAATAATAATAATAATAATAATAATAATAATAATAATAATAATAATAATAATAATAATAATAATAATAATAATAATAATAATAATAATAATAATAATAATAATAATAATAATAATAATAATAATAATAATAATAATAATAATAATAATAATAATAATGATAATAATAATAAAACAGAAGAAGAAGAAACCAATTTTGTTTCATTACGAGCAACTCGTTTTTGAACAAGATCTATTAGAAGATAGAAGATAGAAGATAGAAGATAGAAGAGAGAAGATAGAAGATAGAAGGTAGAAGATAGAAGGTAGAAGATAGAAGATGGAAGATAGAAGACAGAAGACAGAAGACAGAAGACAGAAGACAGAAGATAGAAGATAGAAGATAGAAGATAGAAGACAGAAGACAGAAGACAGAAGACAGAAGATAGAAGATAGAAGATAGAAGATAGAAGATAGAAGACAGAAGACAGAAGATAGAAGATAGAAGATAGAAGATAGAAGACAGAAGACAGAAGATAGAAGATAGAAGATAGAAGACAGAAGACAGAAGATAGAAGATAGAAGATAGAAGATAGAAGATAGAAGATAGAAGACAGAAGATAGAAGACAGAAGACAGAAGACAGAAGACAGAAGACAGAAGATAGAAGATAGAAGATAGAAGACAGAAGACAGAAGATAGAAGACAGAAGATAGAAGATAGAAGATAGAAGATAGAAGATAGAAGACAGAAGATAGAAGATAGAAGATAGAAGACAGAAGATAGAAGATAGAAGATAGAAGATAGAAGACAGAAGATAGAAGATAGAAGATAGAAGATAGAAGATAGAAGACAGAAGATAGAAGATAGAAGATAGAAGATAGAAGATAGAAGACAGAAGATAGAAGACAGAAGATAGAAGATAGAAGATAGAAGATAGAAGATAGAAGATAGAAGACAGAAGATAGAAGATAGAAGATAGAAGATAGAAGATAGAAGATAGAAGATAGAAGATAGAAGATAGAAGATAGAAGATAGAAGATAGAAGATAGAAGATAGAAGATAGAAGATAGAAGATAGAAGATAGAAGACAGAAGATAGAAGATAGATGATAGAAGATAGAAGATAGAAGATAGAAGATAGAAGATAGAAGACAGAAGATAGAAGATAGAAGATAGAAGATAGAAGATAGAAGATAGATGATAGAAGATAGAAGACAGCAAACAAACAGTGAAATGACTTGGAGTGATCGGTATAGGACGGAAAGGATTAAGGTGTGGATGAATCATGTGATGGCCGGGATGTTTTTGTGGGATTTTTTTTCAGCTGAAACTGTTTTGCTGTGTTAAAAGAAATGATGGTCAGCTGCTACCAGTCCAAACAATGGAGCGAACAACAAGCAGTGGTACTGGTGGTCTAGCCCAGTCCTGTGGGGGTACAACACGTCTTGGTGGGACAGACAGATAGAGAGAGACAGAGAGAAGGGAGAGAGAGAAAGAGAAAGAAAGCGAGATATATATATATATATATATATATATATATATATAGAGAGAGAGAGAGAGAGAGAGAGAGAGAGAGAGAGAGAGAGAGAGAGAGAGAGAGAGAGAGAGAGAGACAGACAGACAGATAGACAGACAGACAGAGACAGAGACAGAGACAGTGAAAGACGGGCGTGTTCCACCTGTCAGCTTCCCAAACAATCTCAGCCCAGATCAGAGTTCGATTCTCTGGAGTTTTCCGATAAACAAGCTCTATCTGTCAGTGTGAACTTCACAGGATGTTTTGTGGGTTATTATCAGAGAAAGAGGCCATTGTTTTCCGGTACGTTTCTGCGGCATGATCCCGGTGTGTGTGTGTGTGTGTGTGTGTGTGCGCGTGTGTCTCAACAGGATAGTTCTCCCTACTATGTTTGTCCATCGTCAATCTAGCGACCTCGGGTTCTCATAACCCCTATCAGAGGTCGCTGCTACGTTGAATATAGTAAAGATTATTCTAATATTATTCTGGACTATCGTGTTCTTTCCAGATATACATTAAATCAAAGTTTGAGGCAGTCCAATTGTAATGACTGTAGCCTAATCTCTTAATGTTTTGTTATTGTTCTTATTTCAGCAGAAAACTGTTGCTAGGATAAGATTCTAGTCTTTATGTTAATCTTAGCAAGTGCTACGATGTCGGTATAGCGCGTTACTGCAGTGAAATCTTATTGTCTTTTTACGAGACTTTTAAGCTCCAGTAGGACACTAATTTAAAGATGGTAGTTTCTACTCAGATCTAATAGTATTGCAGCTCGATTTGTCTTAAGTTGATTGTTTATAATCTACAAAACTAGCTCCTGGCCTTTTCAAAATTCTTGTTGATTAAAGGAAAATATATAACAAACAACAGCTAAGGAAAGTTCTCAACATCAAATACCCCGTTAAAATCACAAATTCATCTCTTTACAACAAGTGCGAGGAACACCCCCTTTCTATTTATATTCTTGAGAACAGGTGGCGCCTTTTCGGGCACATACTTAGAAGAAATATTGAAATACCTGCTAATAAATCAATGAACAGCTATTTCGCCACACACGGAAAAAAGTTTCGGGGCCGCCCTTTAACAACACTACCAGTCGTCCTCAACAAAGACCTATCAAGACTACAAGAAAACACACTACAACTCACAACTAGGGAAGACCTCGAACACCTAAGATGCATCGCCCAGAACAGACAGCAATGGAGAGAACTGTCGACGAGAATCCGAAAAGCTGCCGAAGCGCCCCCGTCGGACGACTGATACGCGGAAGGCCCTAAGTCAAGTAAGTCAAGTAAGTCATATAACAAACAAAAACATGTATTGCTCGAAACAACTCTTGATTCACGTAAAGGTCCTTGAACCGACTTTTTTTTGTAACAACTCTCCTTGACTGACATAGAAGATATACCAAAACATACTGAGACTCCGCTCACTCCTCAAGCCTAATGATAGGAGGATAGCAGTATGGTATGTTTTACTCACACTTCTGACGGGCCGACCTCAACCAGTGGTTCTAGCGCTTGGGAGAGGTTGCTGTACTGTGATTTTCTTCGACTCTACATCGTGAACGTGAGCAAACTGGAAGCTTTGTTGCATAGTGTCACTCTTCGCTCTAAACCGATGTGAACTCCGCCATTCACATTACTAACTCACATGTGTGAACTCCTCCATTCACATTACTTAATCACATGTGTGAACTTGATCACTCACATTACTGTCTAACATATATGAACACTGTCATTCACATTACTATCTCACATATGTGAACTTGGTCATTCACATTACCATTACACATGTATGAACACTGACATTCACATTACTATCTCATATATGTGAACTTGGTCATTCACGTTACTATTACACATGTATGAACTCGGTCATTCGCATTACTATCTCATATATGTGAACTTGGTCATTCACGTTACTATTACACATGTATGAACACTGACATTCACATTACTATCTCATATATGTGAACTTGGTCATTCACGTTACTATTACACATGTATGAACTCGGTCATTCGCATTACTATCTCATATATGTGAACTTGGTCATTCACGTTACTATTACACATGTATGAACACTGACATTCACATTACTATCTCATATATGTGAACTTGGTCATTCACGTTACTATCACACGTGTATGAACACTGACATTCACATTACTATCTCATATATGTGAACTTGGTCATTCACGTTACTATTACACATGTATGAACTCGGTCATTCGCAATACTATCACTTCTATTTCTATCCTAGCAAAACCGATAGATAGTGAAACCCCGTGAGATACTTTAAGGCGGGAACAAAGCTTATCAAAGTTGCACTGAAATCGCGCATGTTAGGTGTAAAGGCTTAAAATTGGGATGGGATTCAAAGTAAAAAACAGTATTAGACCTTTATTGTATTTTCTTGACAAGTCGAATCTCCAGAAATAAGATTGCTCTGCACTAGTTTACATAGTGGCTTAATTTCCTCAGGCTAATAAGATTTCCATGACAGTTCGTTCTATGGTGTCTTTTTTTCATAACTGATTGCTTGTTGTATTTTTTTAATTAAACAATTAAATATATTTTCTACAACCTGGTCAATCAAAATGGAGTTGTGATATATTGGACGATGATATGAAAGGTTTGAAGGGCAGGAGGCCTGAACTATGGTGCCCCAGTTCATTTGATGGATCATGACAAGGAACTAGTGATAATCTTCCAATTGAAGAAGCGATTTGCTTCGTCTACATAAAATTTCGATTGTGTTTGCGAAATTGACTTCTATCACATATTTCCCATACCAAGACTGTCCCCACGTTTCCCCGAAGCGACCAACAACCAGTGAGAAGGGGCCATTAACAAACCCGGGAAAATCTCACGGCAGTCACACGCCACAGTTGGGGCTGACCGCTGGTCAATATTGACTCTGACCACACGAGAAGCGTTCATCAGTGAAATCATTAACGGCGCGCCGCTTCCAAGCAGCGCGGTCAATTCAAGCCTCGATCTGGAGTTAAGAGAGGCTAATACAGGGGGTTTCTGAGGGCTCTGAAGATAGTCTCAAATTTTGTTCTTTTCTTTGTATGTATCTTTTTTTTTTTCAGATGGTCACGATATGTTGTTTCAATAAAGGAGAAGTTAAAGTTTCAAACAGCTCTAGTCCAGTCCGACGTGTGGCATGGCCTAGCTGTAGTGGTCTGAGCTCTCGAACCTTCTCTCTGAGAAGTAAATCACGCAAGAATCTGGTTCAGCCCGAATCTCTAGTGCTCGTCACAAAGTCAAAGACACGCAACATTAATAACTGGCCACCTTGAAAACATTGGGTTAACTTGGGCGTTATGAATCGGTTGCTAACGGAACTGTGTTTGGTACACACCAATCTATTGGCGCTCCACATATCACTGGGCAGGATGATTTCCCACTTATGCACTCATAATTAGCAAGTGAAAAGTCGGCACTGAGACAAAGAGGCTTTATTTTCAGAATTTTGGTAAAACCTGGTCTGATGATTGCCTCTGGTTGGACGGACAGAAAAATAAACTGTCGTGAGGCAAGTGAGGTGAGGGTCATCACTTACGTCACTGTTGCTCGTTGTAAATCGATCAAAGACTGAGATTCAGCATCAGAACTTCAGACACAGGGCAATTCCATAGTTATATGTAATTATGTTTGTCAGGTTCATGGGGCGGGATTTTGCTTGTGACGCTCTCCACACTATGGTATTGGAGGGGTTTTTGTGTCTGTGATGATTAAGTCTATCCCAGTAATCTCTGAGCGAGACATTATTATCATTTTTTTTCATCCAATGTGATAAGTGACCTTGTGGCCATCTTGGTAGAATAATAAGAAGACACACAGAGAGGGCAATAATAGCCAATACAGGATAAAGAGGGACACATAAGGAAAGGGAGGAGAAGAAATGTAGAGAAGGCAAAGAAACAAAATCAATTTATAAAGAAAGTTCGTTGCACATATGTAGATGGATATGTGAAAGACAAAGTAATTGGCAGGTAGAGATATGTTTAGATAGAGATAGGTACATGTAGGTAAATGAGTAGTAGGTACAGGTAAGCAGATAGCTGGTTAGATAGATAGGTAACTACTAAGGTAGAAAGATAGGCAAATAGATTGGTGTACAGATAAAGCACAGGTAGAAATAAGAAGGCTTAAAAAGTAAAGAAGGGATAAAGGTAGAAAAGAAAGATGTTCTCTATAAAGTTAGAAAATAAATTGATAAATATGATTCTCTACACGGATAATAAGATAGATTTACATAGAGGTAGACAGACAGGCAAAGATCAAACAAAACAAAGACGTGAGAGACAGTAAGAGTTTGGGAGAACAACAACAACATATCGCAAGAGAAGGGGCGTTATGACCCGCAGGATCAGTGGGTGGGGAGTGAGAAGCTTCGGAAAGACTGGCGAGGAGAGAGTGCGGCACTGGGACAATCCTCAGCCATCATAGAGAACGGTGTTCCAGTAAGAAGCTTTGTGTGGCAACATCATTGCGCAACGATCACGGCACCTGTGGGGAGGGGGGGAGTTGGCACTTGGGGGGAAAGGGGGGGGGGGGGAATGACACATGAGATATGGCCTTCTCCATCACAACAGAGGATAAAAAAAGATGGAAGAGAAAAGAAAAAAGAGAGAGGGAGAGAAAAGAGTGGAGAGAGAGAGAGAGAGAGAGAGAGAGAGAGAGAGAGAGAGAGAGAGAGAGAGAGAGAGAGAGAGAGAGAGAGAGAAGAGCGGAGATAATACAATGCGCATAATTATATCCATATGAACAGCTGAAAGAAATAAAGACGGAGAGATAGAGGGAGAGAGAGAGGTGGGGGAGAGGAAGAGAGGGAGAGAGTGGAAAAGAAAAATCAAACATAGACACTATCAGAACTAAACAAGATCCAGAATACAAGAGGAAAAATGAAAAGGGCAGGAAACATGGAGAGAGAATGAGCCAAAGGGAATGGATGGGAAGAAAAGTGATACGATTCAAAGTTGTCCCCAATCCACCGAGGGTTCCAAGCAGTCCAAATAACACAAATATCGAGGCTAACGTCTCACTCGGACTTTCAACCAGAAAAATTGTTTGAGAGTCACGCCTGTTGGTGTTCCCGTCTTCCCCCGTCTTCCTCCGTGCTTATATGCCCGGCACGGCCAGGCGGATGAGGACTGGGAGGGACGAGTGGTGTACGGAATATCAACATGGTCAGTTTTCTGTCTGACCACCTCTGGGGTGAGGACTGGGAGGGACGAGTGGCCTACGGAATATCAACATGGTTAGTTTTCTGTCTGACCACCTCTGGGATGACTGGGAGGGACGAGTGGCGTACGGAATATCAACATGGTCAGTTTTCTGTCTGACCACCTCTGGGATGACTGGGAGGGACGAGTGGCGTACGGAATATCAACATGGTCAGTTTTCTGTCTGACCACCTCTGGGGTGAGGACTGGGAGGGACGAGTGGCGTACGGAATATCAACATGGTCAGTTTTCTGTCTGACCACCTCTGGGGTGAGGACTGGGAGGGACGAGTGGCGTACGGAATATCAACATGGTCAGTTTTCTGTCTGACCACCTCTGGGGTGAGGACTGGGAGGGACGAGTGGCGTACGGAATATCAACATGGTCAGTTTTCTGTCTGACCACCTCTGGGATGACTGGGAGGGACGAGTGACGTACGGAATATCAACATGGTCAGTTTTCTGTCTGACCACCTCTGGGGTGAGGACTGGGAGGGACGAGTGGCGTACGGAATATCAACATGGTCAGTTTTCTGTCTGACCACCTCTGGGATGACTGGGAGGGACGAGTGACGTACGGAATATCAACATGGTCAGTTTTCTGTCTGACCACCTCTGGGGTGAGGACTGGGAGGGACGAGTGACGTACGGAATATCAACATGGTTAGTTTTCTGTCTGACCACCTCTGGGGTGACTGGGAGGGACGAGTGACGTACGGAATATCAACATGGTTAGTTTTCTGTCTGACCACCTCTGGGGTGACTGGGAGGGACGAGTGACGTACGGAATATCAACATGGTTAGTTTTCTGTCTGACCGACTCTCTCAGCACAACACAAGAACAAATGTCATCAGCAGAGGGGACGCTACAGTGTCCAGCCGGTTGACAGGTCATCAGGATGGATAAAGAATCAGACTCAGATAGTGAGAGCGATAGATAGAAAGATAGAGAGAGAGAGAGAGAAAGAGTGAGAGATAGACAGGCAGCGCAGATAGACATAATCAAACTATTGGAAAAATAAGAAAGGACACTAGGACACACTCTGAGAGTGCTGGCGCCAGAGAGTCAGAGAAATAGACAACAGATAGAGAGGAAAAAAGAGGGGGGGGGGGAAGAAAGGGAATTAGAGAGAGAAAGATGGGGGAGAGAGAGAGAGAGAGAGAGAGAGAGAGAGAGAGAGAGAGAGAGAGAGAGAGACAGAGACAGAGAGAGAGACAGAGACAGAGACAGAGACAAAGACAGAGAGACAGACAAAAAGCATGTTTTTGTTCATACCCCCACCCCCCCGCCCCCCCCCCCCCTCCTTTTTTTCCTCTTTCTTTCCATCTCAGCAAACGTGAGGCGCGGTGAGAGGAGTCTGTGATAGTCCCAGAGGAAGCCATCACCTCCTCACCCTTTCCCCCCCGCCCTTCCCCCCCCCCCCCCAATCCCACGAACCCTGGGCTCAGAGGGCAGAACATCAGTGAGTACCTACGTGATGATGGCACAATGCCGACGACACACTTCACTAACCAATTCCAATACCACTCCCTCCCTCCCTCTGGTGCAGGTAGAAAATGGTACAAAAGATACAGCACAGAAAAAGATAACAAATGAGAGAAACTTTCACAATCAACTTAGTGCAGGATGCTATGGTGGTATTCTAAAAGAAATGTGAGTTAAACCTTACAAAGCTTCGCACGTCATTAAAACTGAACTCGGGTGAGACAGGCTTGGAGTCACTATCCGGGTTACCTCTAGGTAGGTCAACGTGGAAGCAGAGAATAAATTGTGCAGAAAACACGCAAACTTTCACCTCAAACTCAGTGGATTTGATTGAAATTCCGGCGAGGCTCTGTTTTCTCAGATATTTCTACTGAATGCAAACTTTGCTTACAATATCACCTTCAGGTCCAACCAGTTTTCTTCAGTATGTGGCATGCAGCATGTATGACAAACAATCTCACCCAGATGGCACGGGCTTGCTAGCACTCAGTCTTCTTCTCCTTTATCTTTCGTTCATGTTCAGTCTAAAGAGTTCTTTCTATTTCCTCTTCGTAATCGCTCTCTCTCTCTCTCTCTCTCTCTCTCTCTCTCTCTCTCTCTCTCTCTCTCTCTCTCTCTCTCTCTCTCTCTCTCTCTCTCTCTCTCTACCTCCTGAAAACAATAAATCTATTCATAGTTTGAGATTTTTTCCTCGCGTCATTTCTATTAACAAAACGGAGCAAGCATCGATTCAGTTCTACCTCGAGTGAATCTTATGCCTTTCTGATTCGAATTGGATTGCTTTGTTTTTGTTTTTCCTCATTGTAAAATTTGAATATATGACTGTTGTCTCTATTGCTGTTGGGCCTCACCACTAAGAGACTGCTCTATCTGTTCCTATAGATACTACTTGTAACTGTCAGTACAGGGCCTCACCACTAAGAGACTGCTCTATCTGTTCCTATAGATACTACTTGTAACTGTCAGTACAGGGCCTCACCACTAAGAGACTGTTCTATCTGTTCCTATAGATACTACTTGTAACTGTCAGTACAGGGCCTCACCACTAAGAGACTGTTCTATCTGTTCCTATAGATACTACTTGTAACTGTCAGTACAGGGCCTCACCTCTCAGAGACTACTCCATCTGTTCCTATAGATACTACTTGTAACTGTCAGTACAGGGCCTCACCACTAAGAGACTGCTCTATCTGTTCCTATAGATACTACTTGTAACTGTCAGTACAGGGCCTCACCTCTCAGAGACTGCTCTATCTGTTCCTATAGATACTACTTGTAACTGTCAGTACAGGGCCTCACCACTAAGAGACTGCTCTATCTGTTCCTATAGATACTACTTGTAACTGTCAGTACAGGGCCTCACCACTAAGAGACTGCTCTATCTGTTCCTATAGATACTACTTGTAACTGTCAGTACAGGGCCTCACCACTAAGAGACTGCTCTATCTGTTCCTATAGATACTACTTGTAACTGCCAGTACAGGGCCTCACCACTAAGAGACTGCTCTATCTGTTCCTATAGATACTACTTGTAACTGTCAGTACAGGGCCTCACCACTAAGAGACTACTCCATCTGTTCCTATAGATACTACTTGTAACTGCCAGTACAGGGCCTCACCTCTAAGAGACTGCTCTATCTGTTCCTATAGATACTACTTGTAACTGCCAGTACAGGGCCTCACCTCTAAGAGACTGCTCTATCTGTTCCTATAGATACTACTTGTAACTATCAGTACAGGGTGAGCCGTTTATCCAGTTCTACTGATATATTTGCTAGTTCAGTCTGACTGTCACATTACCAAGGACATCACGACATATTTTCTTGTCTCACATTCTCTCACTCTCTCTCTCTCTCTCTCTCTCTCTCTCTCTCTCTCTCTCTCTCTCTCTCTCTCTCTCTCTCTCTCTCTCTCTCTCTCCCTCTCTCTCTATCTCTCTTTCTTTCATTTGTCCAAATATTATTTGTCTCTCTTTTTCTGAAGGTTTTTGTTCGGTCTGTCCCCACGTATCTCCGTCTCTAGCCTCATCTCTCTCTCTCTCTCTCTCTCTCTCTCTCTCTCTCTCTCTCTCTCTCTCTCTCTCTCTCTCTCTCTCTCTCTCTCTTTCATTAGCCAAAATATTATTTGTCTCGGTTTACCTATAGGTT
>JAWDGP010007584.1:242500-255000 GCA_033675545.1 Elysia crispata
GAGATCAAAGAGAAAGTAAGGAGGGAATCAGAAGGGAGCAAGGAGGGGTTAACGAGAGAGGAAGGAGGGAGCAAGGAGGGGTTAACGAGAGAGGAAGGAGGGAGCAAGGAGGGGTTAACGAGAGAGGAAGGAGGGAGCAAGGAGGGGTTAACGAGAGAGGAAGGAGGGAGCAAGGAGGGGTTAACGAAAGAGGAAGGAGAAAGTAATGAGCGAGTAAGGACTGAGCCATGAGAGAGGAAGGAGGGAGCAAGGAGGGGTTAACGAGAGAGGAAGGAGGGAGCAAGGAGGGGTTAACGAGAAAGGAAGGAGGGAGCAAGGAGAGGTAAACGAGACAGTAAGGAGGGAGCAAGGAGGGGTTAACGAGAAAGGAAGGAGGGAGCAAGGAGGGGTTAACGAGAGAGGAAGGAGGGAGCAAGGAGGGGTTAACGAGAGAGGAAGGAGGGAGCAAGGAGGGGTTAACGAGAAAGGAAGGAGGGAGCAAGGAGGGGTTAACGAGAGAGGAAGGAGGGAGCAAGGAGGGTTAACGAGAGAGGAAGGAGGGAGCAAGGAGGGGTTAACGAGAGAGGAAGGAGGGAGCAAGGAGGGGTTAACGAGAGAGGAAGGAGGGAGCAAGGAGGGGTTAACGAGAGAGGAAGGAGGGAGCAAGGAGGGGTTAACGAGAGAGGAAGGAGGGAGCAAGGAGGGGTTAACGAGAGAGGAAGGAGGGAGCAAGGAGGGGTTAACGAGAAAGGAAGGAGGGAGCAAGGAGGGGTTAACGAGAGAGGAAGGAGAAGGAGGGGTTAACGAGAAAAAGGAAGGACTGAGCAAGGAGGGGTTAACGAGAGAGGAAGGAGGGAGCAAGGAGGGGTTAACGAGAGAGGAAGGAGGGAGCAAGGAGGGGTTAACGAGAGAGGAAGGAGGGAGCAAGGAGGGGTTAACGAGAGAGGAAGGAGGGAGCAAGGAGGGGTTAACGAGAGAGGAAGGAGAAAGTAATGAGCGAGTAAGGACTGAGCCATGAGAGAGGAAGGAGGGAGCAAGGAGGGGTTAACGAGAGAGGAAGGAGGGAGCAAGCAAGAAGAGATAAGGAGGGAGTAAGGAGGGAGTAAGGCGAGGGCAATGAAAGAGCAAGGAGGAATTACGGAGGGAGTCAAGAGGGATTAAATAGGGATTAAGGAGGGAGCAAGGAAGGAGTAAGGAGGTAGCAATGAGGGAGTAAGGAGGTCGTTTCGAATCCAGATCAAGAGTTTTAGATCGTACACGTCCGATTTTTCCAGAATTCTTTGTACCACATACACTAGCACTAAAACTTTTTTTCTTTAAATTTTCCCAGTACTCTGTCTCTCTCTCCCTCTCTTCTGACATTCCGAACAGAACATTACAGAGCTGTTGAATGCTGCACCTTGCAGAAGGACCAGTCTCTCCTTTTTTTTTTTCAAAATATTATCTTTAAAATGCGTCATCGGTCATTTTTGTTCCTTTTAAATTAATCATTATCAGTGATTAACCCTCTCTCTTTTTCCCCCCCCCCCCTCTCTCTCTCTCTCTCTCTCTCTCTCTCTCTCTCTCTCTCTCTCTCTCTCTCTCTCTCTCTCTCTCTCTCTCTCTTTCTGTCTCTTTTACGAGAGAAAGGAATATATATATATATATATATATATATATATATATATATATATATATATATATATATATATATATACAAATATTTATTTATTTAATTAAAAATCATCCATCCACACGCAACTTGTATTCAATCCAGCCTAGAGCGAAATGGCGCGCCCAGCTGGGAACTTTTCTCTTATCTCTTGTCACTTTAGAATGTAGATAATACATGTCCATTATTGGAGAGTTGAGGGTGGGCAGGGGGAAATCACTACAGCCAGCTAGGTACCGTGGAAAATAAGAATACTACCACAACAACAAGAGAAAAAGAATTACAAATAGAAGAAGAAGTAGAAGAAGAAGAAGAAGAAGAAGAAGAAGAAGAAGAAGAAGAAGAAGAAGAAGAAGAAGAAGAAGAAGAAGAAGAAGAAGAAGAAGAAGAAGAAGAAGAAGAAGAAGAAGAAGAAGAAGAAGAAGAAGAAGAAGAAGAAGAAGAAGAAGATCATCAAGATAACCAAAAGAGGAAGAAGAAGAAAATGAAGGAGGAGAAGAAGAATTTACAAATAAATGGAAATAAAGATGATGTTATCATGGCGATGATGATATTATAGATGATGATGATGATGATGATGATGATGATGATGATAATGATGAAGTTGATGATGATGATGATGATAATGATAATGATGATGTAGATGATGACGATGATAATAATTATAATAATGATGATGAAGATGATGACGATGATGATGATGATAATGAAGAAGATGACGATGATGATAATGATGATGATGATCAGGAGCAGGAGCATGTTGATGAGAAACCCTGTTATATTCATCATTACAGCCAGGTGAGCGTCCGTGAGGTTTCCACAACAAGGTCCCGGTCTACAGATCTGCTCACCTTCATCAGAACTCTACAGTTACTGAGTTAGGTCGGAGAGCCGGAGTCAGGTAAACAACCACTGGCGCTACATACCGACCTCATCGTCTCTAGGGGGAGGGGGGAGGGTATTCTAGTTACTTTGCTCAGCAGATAGTTTACCACAGTAATAAACTAGTTTTCATGGCTCCAGAGAGCAAGGTATCTCCATCATATGGCTGTAGGTCTAATGACGAGGTGAGCAGATCTTGCACTGTCTACATCACGTCAGTTCCTGATCTAGAGCAAAGACACAAGCTTCCGTTGTGCAGCTCTTCGCATCAAACTTGGCCCAGCCAACAAACAATGATTCTAGGCCTATCTAGTACACAACTACAGCAGCTACACTCGCCCAGCCAACAAACAATGATTCTAGGCCTATCTAGTACACAACTACAGCAGCTACACTCGCCCAGCCAACAAACAATGATTCTAGGCCTATCTAGTACACAACTACAGCAGCTACACTCGCCCAGCCAACAAACAATGATTCTAGGCCTATCTAGTACACAACTACAGCAATGCTACACTCGCATCAGAATTTAGCCAACAAACAATGATTCTAGGCCTATCTAGTACACAACTACAGCAGCTACACTCGCCCAGCCAACAAACAATGATTCTAGGCCTATCTAGTACACAACTACAGCAGCTACACTCGCTCCTATTTTTAGCCAAAAAAAGAGGATGAATTTATTATCACTGTGTTAGCGTAAAGAGGTACAACTTTAGAGAGGAGTTGGGGGGAGAGAGAGAGAGAGAGGGGGAGTGTGTGTGTGGGAGGGAAAGAGAAAGAGAGTTAGAGAGAAGAGAGAGAAGACAAAGAGATATATGAAGGGAGGGGAGGGGCGATGCTTCTTCTGTGTGCTTACCATCTGCTGTTTAGCGTCAATCTATCCATGATATCACTAGATGTAGACCTTACAGTGGGAGGTCGCAACACATCTGCTGTTTAGCGTCAATCTATCCATGATATCACTAGATGTAGACCTTACAGTGGGAGGTCGCAACACATCTGCTGTTTAGCGTCAATCTATCCATGATATCACTAGATGTAGACCTTACAGTGGGAGGTCGCAACACATCTGCTGTTTAGCGTCAATCTATCCATGATATCACTAGATGTAGACCTTACAGTGGGAGGTCGCAACACATCTGCTGTTTAGCGTCAATCTATCCATGATATCACTAGATGTAGACCTTACAGTGGGAGGTCGCAACACATCTGCTGTTTAGCGTCAATCTATCCATGATATCACTAGATGTAGACCTTACAGTGGGAGGTCGCAACACATCTGCTGTTTAGCGTCAATCTATCCATGATATCACTAGATGTAGACCTTACAGTGGGAGGTCGCAACACATCTGCTGTTTAGCGTCAATCTATCCATGATATCACTAGATGTAGACCTTACAGTGGGAGGTCGCAACACATCTGCTGTTTAGCGTCAATCTATCCATGATATCACTAGATGTAGACCTTACAGTGGGAGGTCGCAACACATCTGCTGTTTAGCGTCAATCTATCCATGATATCACTAGATGTAGACCTTATAGTGGGAGGTCGCAACACATCTGCTGTTTAGCGTCAATCTATCCATGATATCACTAGATGTAGACCTTACAGTGGGAGGTCGCAACACATTTCTCGCTCTGTCACTCCCTCTACGTTTGAAAGATGAAAAAGAAAGAGAGAAAGAAAGAGGGAGGGAGAGAGAGATAAAGAGAAAGTAAAGAATTACAATAGTACAACAAATAATCATATCTCCCTTGAATGAACTACACATTGGTTTCTGCTTCCTTCTACTGGTGCAAGATGAGGTCAGTCCAGTCCTCTTGATGATCAGATTGACCGACCACCATCCACAAGAGGGAAGGGAACAGTCTGTTTAGTTCGACTGGACATTGGTATGATTGAGGACAGCCAGTGGGACAATTCCAGTACTCGGAAGATTAAGATATCTTCACCCCCCCCCCCCCCTCTCTCCCGGCCTGGTCCGATTAACTATTTACAGGAGGATGTTGAAAACTTTTCCTGTGTCTGTCATATACATAAAAACTTTACAAGCTTAGTCACACACACACATATATATATATATATATATATATATATATATATATATATATATAAATTAGCATATAATTAAAATATTATATACATGCTAATTTTTTAAATATTTCTTTTTAAATACATGTTTCAAAGAGGCCTATACTCATGTACCACTAAGAAAAATGTTGATTGTTGATGTCACTGTCACCGATCCGAATAACCGTGCATCCAGGCGGACAGCTGAGCAAAGCGGGGCGGTCGGAATATACTTATATAGGTCAGCACAGGCGCCCCGTTAGCAGCCCGGCCACGGCTCCATGTGACCGGTCAGCCGTTCTACTATAGCTACACGCGGTGTCCAGCTCAGCTTCCACACGACGGTCATAAATCACGAAAAAGGAAATGATTCCCGCCTTACGTTATTCCAGAGAGAGAGAGAGAGAGAGAGAGAGGGAGAGAGACAGACAGACAGACAGACAGAGGGAGAAAGACAGACAGACAGAGAGAGAGAGAGGGAGACAGACAGACAGAGAGAGAGAGAGGGGGGGAGACAGACAGACAGACAGAGAGAGGGAGACAGACAGACAGACAGACAGACAGACAGAGAGAGGGAGACAGACAGACAGAGGGAGACAGACAGACAGACAGACAGAGAGAGGGAGACAGACAGACAGACAGAGACAGCGAGGGACAGACAGACAGAGGGGGAAGAGAGACAGACAGACAGAGAGAGAGAGAGAGAGAGAGAGAGAGAGAGAGAGAGAGAGAGAAAGCTCTTTAGAATACGACAATGTACTAGACAGCGGATACTCTAGCCATTATTGGTAGTTGCTTTTGTGGATATTGTAGTAGTTGTAGTAGTAGATTTCGTAATAGATTTAGTAGTAGTAGTAGTAGTAGTAGTAGTAGTAGTAGTAGTAGTAGTAGTAGTAGTAGTAGTAGTAGTAGTAGTAGTAGTAGTAGTAGTAGTAGTAGTAGTAGTAGTAGTAGTAGTAGTAGTAGTAGTAGTAGTAGTAGTAGTAGTAGTAGTAGTAGTAGTAGTAGTAGTAGTAGTAGCAGCAGCAGCAGCAGCAGCAGTTGTCGTTTTTGTTATTGGACAAGGTGCAAGCGAGAAAGCGAGAACCTATGAAGCCCAGAATTCCACGGTAAACTTTCGCGGTGTTTGTACATGAAACTAAAAGCATTTTGTAACACTGTAAGTAAGTCTGTGTTCCCCAAAAAATAAAAAAGAAAGAAGAAACTAATTAAGAATTACGACGGTGCAACCAGCGCTAGTGACGAAGTTATGTGGTGCTCGCGAGGCGATCAAGTTGGAAGTGGCGATCCCTGCACATTAAAACCGATTGGTTCACGGAAGAGACAAAGTGAAATGCTTAATGAGGTTTGCCTGGTTTTTTGTTTTTTTTCTTTCCTCCGTGGCACTCTAATCGATTCGTCCTCAAGTATATACCACCTACCCCCCCCACCCCCCGCTACTCCCAACAAAACCTTCTACCAGTACCATGCCCCTTCCCCACTCTTAACTTCTCTTCCGACTTCAGATCCTAATACATGCACTAGTCTTTATAACACGTGTATGGTCACAGTTGTTTTTTTTAATGTAATTCAAACTTATTTTTAAATCCTAGAAGAATCAGAGTTGAGCTTGAAAAAGGAACTTTGCCAAAAAATGACTCTACCACCCCCCTTTCCCCCCAGGCAGGGGTGAACTAGCCATTGGTCTAACTGGACTTAGAATGGGTACCATCCAGAAAGACGTGCCCTCTGTTACTGGCAGATCCCAACAAAAACAGCGGGGAAGACTTGAAGTTAAGAAAACACAAGATTCCGCGCATGGTCACTGGGTGTAAATAACCATAGGCGAGAACGTAAAGAACGACCAATATAAAGAGCTGCTTTGTTACGCTAATGGGCTCTTTACCACAGGGACGGCAAGTCGAGCTTTATGCTGTGTAGCCCAGTTACAGGGACACACGGCTTGACAGGGTCACAGACTACACAGTGCTTCCAAGCCGTCAAAACAGTCAGAAGACAAAATTACCCAGCAGTTTCAAACGCCGCAACGTTCTTGGTATTCTTCAAGGAATATTTTATTAGCGAACCAATACACGGAGTTTTTATATCAATAGATCCGACCTCGTTACGACGAAATTGAACGTACGTGCTCTATAGTGCTGAGGAAAAAAAAAACCATTAATCAAGAGAAGGAAAAAAAAAACATGTTAGCGTTGAGCGGAGAACGAGTTTCCAGTCGTGACAGTGGAAGTGAGCAGGGTGTCTTCTCCTAATGGACTTGTTTCTGGTCACATGAACTGGCAACCTGGGTGACCCATAGAAATCTTTTCATACATTGAATCCTAACTATCAAGTGTGTGTGTCTGTATGTATGTGTGTGTTTATGCTCAAGAGAGTAAGGCAGTGACGCCTCCGCCTGACACCTGTTGCGTACATCGGTTACTTATCAAATCAGAAAAACAAGACTCAGTGGTACCCAACTATACGTGATATGAGCGGCAAAATGGAGTAACGGTACCCAACTATTGGTGTGACGAGCGGCAACATGGAGTAACGGTACCCAACTATTGGTGTGACGAGCGGTAACATGGAGTAACGGTACCCAACTACTGGTGTGACGAGCAGCAACATGGAGTAACGGTACCCAACTATTGGTGTGACGAGCGGCAACATGGAGTAACGGTACCCAACTATTGGTGTGACGAGAGGCAACATGGAGTAACGGTACCCAACTATACGTGATATGAGCGGCAAAATGGAGTAACGGTACCCAACTATTGGTGTGACGAGCGGCAACATGGAGTAACGGTACCCAACTATTGGTGTGACGAGCAGCAACATGGAGTAACGGTACCCAACTATTGGTGTGACGAGAGGCAACATGGAGTAACGGTACCCAACAATTGGTGTGACGAGCGGTAACATGGAGTAACGGTACCCAACTATTGGTGTGACGAGCGGTAACATGGAGTAACGGTATCCAACTATTGGTGTGACGAGAGGCAACATGGAGTAACGGTACCCAACAATTGGTGTGACGAGCGGTAACATGGAGTAACGGTACCCAACTATTGGTGTGACGAGCGGTAACATGGAGTAACGGTACCCAACTATTGGTGTGACGAGAGGCAACATGGAGTAACGGTACCCAACTATTGGTGTGACGAGAGGCAACATGGAGTAACGGTACCCAACTATTGGTGTGACGAGCGGCAACATGGAGTAACGGTACCCAACTATTGGTGTGACGAGCAGCAACATGGAGTAACGGTACCCAACTATTGGTGTGACGAGCGGTAACATGGAGTAACGGTACCCAACTATTGGTGTGACGAGCGGCAACATGGAGTAACGGTACCCAACTATTGGTGTGACGAGCGGCAACATGGAGTAACGGTACCCAACTATTGGTGTGACGAGCGGCAACATGGAGTAACGGTACCCAACTATTGGTGTGACGAGCGGCAACATGGAGTAACGGTACCCAACTATTGGTGTGACGAGCGGTAACATGGAGTAACGGTACCCAACTATTGGTGTGACGAGCAGCAACATGGAGTAACGGTACCCAACTATTGGTGTGACGAGCGGTAACATGGAGTAACGGTACCCAACTATTGGTGTGACGAGCGGTAACATGGAGTAACGGTACCCAACTATTGGTGTGACGAGCGGTAACATGGAGTAACGGTACCCAACTATTGGTGTGACGAGAGGCAACATGGAGTAACGGTACCCAACTATTGGTGTGACGAGCGGCAACATGGAGTAACGGTACCCAACTATTGGTGTGACGAGAGGCAACATGGAGTAACGGTACCCAACTATTGGTGTTACGAGGGGCAACATGGAGTAACGGTACCCAACTATTGGTGTGACGAGCGGTAACATGGAGTAACGGTACCCAACTATTGGTGTGACGAGCGGCAACATGGAGTAACGGTACCCAACTATTGGTGTGACGAGCAGCAACATGGAGTAACGGTACCCAACTATTGGTGTGACGAGCGGCAACATGGAGTAACGGTACCCAACTATTGGTGTGACGAGCAGCAACATGGAGTAACGGTACCCAACTATACGTGATATGAGCGGCAAAATGGAGTAACGGTACCCAACTATTGGTGTGACGAGCGGCAACATGGAGTAACGGTACCCAACTATTGGTGTTAAGAGCAGCAACATGGAGTAACGGTACCCAACTATTGGTGTGACGAGCGGTAACATGGAGTAACGGTACCCAACTATTGGTGTTAAGAGCAGCAACATGGAGTAACGGTACCCAACTATTGGTGTGACGAGCGGCATTATAGAGTAACGGTACCCAACTATTGGTGTGACGAGCAGCTACATGGAGTAACGGTACCCAACTATTGGTGTTAAGAGCAGCTACATGGAGTAACGGTACCCAACTATTGATGTGACGGGCGGCAACATGGAGTAACGGTACCCAACTATTGGTGTTAAGAGCAGCAAAATGGAGTAACGGTACCCAAATATTGGTGTTACGACTACGAGCGGCAAAATGGAGTAACGGTACCCAACTATTGGTGTGACGAGCGGTAACATGGAGTAACGGTACCCAACTATTGGTGTGACGAGCGGCAACATGGAGTAACGGTACCCAACTATTGGTGTTACGAGGGGCAACGTTGAGTAACGGTACCAAATTATTAGTGTTCTGAGAGATAACATAGAGTAAAGGTACCCCAGATCCGATGTAAAGAGCGGGGTACATAAAATACAAGACGAGACAAAATAATAATCTAAGGGTGGATCCTATTCTCTTAACAAGAAAACAAAGATGTTAGAAAGAGGCAGAAAAAGCCCATCGCAAATTCAGCAAAGTTAATCAGATGACTGAACCTACCAATAAAGAAGTCAGAATCATTTTTTTCAAACACTTCGCAGGAGAGCGTTGCTCTTCTTTGAACTACCGGTACTGTGCACGGCAGGAAAATCCCGGCAAATAAAATGTAAAAGTTCTCCTTCTTCCAGCTCATCTACCAACGCTTCCCCTGGCGGCTAACAAGTCCTCTCTAGTCACGGACAGCAGCCCAGGGCAGGGGAGCGCTAACACCATCACAGTGCTAAACTAGGACTAGCCTCAGGCTTGCCGCGATCAGACCAAACTAAAGAATAGATTCCATCAGTGAAAAATCAGTATCTTGCAAACAGAATTAACGACGTATACATTTTGCTGGCACCCTTTTCCTCTCCACACACACACCCCCGCCCCTCCACTCTTACTCTTTCCTTTTTTTCCCTCACAGTATTATTCGGTTTTTGTCGACTTCAGGACTATTTTTATGGCGCCGTGCAATTTGTGTAGTAACTGTTTACGGCTGGGTTTACAATCATAGACCAGGAAATACACAGTTGTTATGAATCGCTGGAAATCAGCGAAGTAATGAATTTCTTAGTTTTAAAAAAATCGATCAAATGAATCCGAATTGCAAAACCAATACATGTATAATATTACAGAAGAGTCCAAACAGTCTAGATATAGTATTTTAAAATTCACAATATGCTGTAATTATCAGACGTATCAGCATTGTTCATTTTGCCTACAGGGAGATGTGTTGGGGGCTTGATGAAACAGTGGCCAAATCACCCTTGAAAAGGCGTTCTGTACTGATCAAGCGAGGGTCTAGGATGAGTCCATGAAATGGCTAGGGTAGGTCTAGGTATGTGGATATGTGGTTCTGTGTGAACGCATGTGGGTCTGTGGTTCTTTGAGAACGTATGTATATGTGTGGTTCTATGAGCACATATATATATATATATATATATATGTGTGTGTGTGTGTGTATGTGGGTATCGGTGTGTGGTTCTGTGAGTGTGAGAGCGTATGTTGGTGTGTGGTTGTTTGAGAGAACGTATGTCAATGTTTGATTCAGTTAGAACGTATGTGGCTGGATGGTTCTGTGAAAACATGTGTGGGTATATGGTTGTTTAAGAACGTATGTGGATGTGTGGTTCTATGAGAAAGTATGTGCGTGTGTGATTCTATGAGAACATATGTGGGTGTGTGGTTCTAAGAGAACGAACGCAGTTGTGTGAGGAGCGTGGAAAGTGTTTCTAAGCTGCGAATCTTGTTATTGAATCGATCAGATGTGAAGAAACGAAACTTTGCCATTGAGAGAGAGAGAGAGAGAGAGAGAGAGAGAGAGAGAGAGAGAGAGAGAGAGAGAGAGAGAGAGAGTGAGAGAGAGTGAGTGAGAGAGAGAGAGAGAGAGAGAGAGAGAGAGAGAGAGAGAGAGAGAGAGAGAGAGAGAGAGACAGACAGACAGACAGACATCGGTGTTTCTCTGCCTGGCACAAGAAATTTGAGAGGACCAGATCGCCAATTCTAGAGGTAAATATCTAAACGGCATGGAGCATTGCAGTTTGGTATGGTTGGTCTCCATCGTGGGAACAATACACAAGCAGTAATCCAAGGAAATCAACGAAATACGGGAGAAGAAACTTTGAAAGGATCTTTAGCATGAATCAGATTGATGAAACCATTTATTATGGAAAAAAATAATAATAAGTTCGAGACAGTTTACCTCAGAAACTTGTCACAAAATCTCCAATGTATCACAACTTACATATGTGTATAAGTAGAAATAAGGTCACGGTTAACGATCGAGTAATCAGTCATATAATTCTTGGGACTCCAGTGTCCGCGGTCCACCCCACCCAACCCAGCAGGAATATATTGATAATTGAGGTTTTCAAAAGTTGTTTGTAGACCAATGATTGTGGGCTATGAGATTGAGAGTCTACATCTGAGGAGTCCACTTGATTTGTCTCTCCCCCCCCCCCCCCTCTTTCCCTTCCTCCCGTGCTCCACATACCTGAGATTTCTGGATGAGTGCCGGTAAGGAAGTCCTGCGTGCCGATCTGTGAGCCGAGAACGCATGCGCAGTGGAAGAACTTGACCGACGCCGTTTAATCACTGGGATCTTGCCGTCGTTTGTTGCTATACTCTGGATGTTCGGTTTGAATAGTGTCTCCATGTACTTGGCCACGATATTCCCAGCGAATCCACAGGAGTAGGCGAGAAACGGGCGGAGAGTGAACGGCACATCCTGAAGGGCGGAGCAGGCAAGGAACCGCGTGAAACTGACCATAAGGATGACGCAAGCACTCTGACCAGTGTCCAGACTGGAGAACACACTAGCTACGCTAATGAACAGCAGCACACACACAATCACAAGAGGCTGGGTAGTGTAATTGGATAACATAGTAGACGACACACTGTCACCGGCACCGCCTGGGTCACTCACTTCCTGTCCACCACCAGAGATGCTGGGATCCTCGCCCCAGTCTCGGAAAAAAATTTGAGCCAAGCATTCGCCGAAAAAACACGAGCAAAACAAGACATAGACGCTGGTGGCGTTCCACGTGCGGCGGAGATACAGGGATAACCAGTAAAACGCGCATGTAATGCTGAACATTGGGACAAGCAGCGAGCACAAGCGGTGCACGAGCACACCTAGATCACAGCGCAGCAGTTGATACACTGACACAGCCAACAGGAGCGCTCCTGTGCCATAACACACGCCTACTTGCTGAGCGCTGAAGTTGCCTTTGTTCACTCCCAGCCATTTCAAAACATACATTAAGCTTCCTTGTTCCAGAGGTTTCACATAAACTTGAATGTATCCATTATTTTCCGCTTCCTCTACATCTTTTTCTGCATCATTCTTGGATCCCCTGCGGGGTCCTATGGTCCTAGGTAGGGCCATAATCCTGTTTGGTGTGAGTGTTTATGTGCGCGTGTGTTGTAAGAGAGAGAACACAAACCGAAGCCTTCTTTAGTCCTTAGTCCTGTGAGCATCAGAATAGATTTTCCTTGGTACAGGCCACATGCATTCACAAATCCTTGCTTTTTCCTATAGCACCAGAATAAAAAATTTTGAGCCATATCCACCTCAAAAGAAAAGAA